>VZRQ01007814.1:757233-779759 GCA_013397975.1 Machaerirhynchus nigripectus | reverse complement strand
AAAAAAAAAAAAAAAGAAGCTGGTTCTAGCTAAGCCTGGAAATCTTCTTTTTTCCCATGAGAGAAATATATTTTGCTTATAATGATCAGCAAAAGATTAGGACTGTTCTGTTCACTGTTCAAATAGATCAATAAATCTTTAAAAAAGCAATCTTTAAGAGTCTTACCTCAGCTGTGGAAACAAAGGAGTCTGTGGATGCAATGCTTAATGTATCTCGAAGGCAGAAATCGTCCGCATTGTCCTTTACAGTAATGTCTGTATTTTTATCTTTAAAATGAAAAAAAAAAAAGTTTATTAGACTATCAGAAAATTCCCTTTAAGTCTTGAAAATGTGTTTTATGTATACTTTAACACAGTATCTCATTTAGAAGGCACAACATTATACTATTATAAGAGTAAATTCTTTTATGACCCACTAACATATATAAAGGTGACTGTGTTTTTCTGTCTTTAAAGTGGATTTTCAAATATCATACACCATGAACGGTAAGAAGAAAAAAAGACTTGGCCAAGGTTTTTGCCTTTTCTTTTACAGACTTCTGAAGATCTCTCTATCTTATGATATTACTTTGCTATCTTGATCTAGACCCTCTGTTAAGTTTTTGACTTGGCTGTGTTATGTAACAAACTGCTCAATGTCCTAGCCACCAAGAAACAGTGTTCTAAATAAAAGTTCATTAATAAAAAAACATCCCCAGGTTTTAGTTTCACTTGAATTTGTTTCACTTTCTACGTCTCACACCTTTTTTCACGTGCTGGTTCTTCAAGAGAGCAAGTGAAGCTTTTAATCTTCACTACATCCTCTTTCTTCAGAAAGCTTCTCCATTGAAGTAACACATCCAGAAGGATTTCCTACAGTACCAGAATTCTTAAAGCCATTAAAATAACAGATTTTTTTCTTAAAATCGCCTGCAATAGAGTTTCTCTCAGTTTTGCTTTATTTTATTCTCAGATTTCAACTGTTGCACTTCTTAGATGGTTTTGTTTTCACCTTATAGAAACACTTTCACAGAAGGATTAAATTCGTAAGTCAGTAAGTCAGACTTTGGCTTGATGTTCCCCATCCTATGTTCCCAGTAGAGCAGATGCATTTATTTTGGGTTACTTTACCTTCAGACATTACACATGTGTTCCTAAAAGTCTGTTTTATCTCCACGAGTCAGCAGCAACCAGCCACCCAATGTCATCCAGACCTGTTGCTAGGGCAATACTTCATTAAAAACATCATTACATAGTGAAGTGGCCAAATGCCAATTTACTGGGATGGTTTACTCATCACTTGAAATGCTACAAAGCCACATTACTTAACTATTACTTTGGTGGTTGTTATGGTTTTGTTAGTTACGGACTTGGAACGATGGCTCAAAAACTGCACAGAACAAATATCTGCCTATGGCAATATTCACTGAGGGAAAAAGTTATTCAAAGTTTGGACAAAGATTTTACTAGAGTGAGTTAGGCAAACTGTAATCTCGAGTTCACCAATATTCATATGAAATCTGATTTTTTTAGCTCATTCTTACTGGTTCTTTCTTTTGACCTCTTAAAACCAAGAGGAAAAGTACTGCAGCTTCCAAGCTGGTTGAGAAACTATCACATACTGGAATCTGAAATGCTGGAACAGAAAACCAGACTGTGGTTTGTAAAGCACGAGCTTGAGGTCTGCTTAGAGTAGATGGGTAACATGGTGTTTCTTTCTTATTTCTAGCTCATGATTTGCATTACTTCTCTTCTAATATTACATTAGATGGTTTTCTAATATCACTTTTTCACATAAAAGTTGCTGAAACTGCAATAATCCTGTTAAACCCACTACAGGCATCTATAGCCTGGCTGCAGATTTTTTGGCTCTCCTTTTTTCAACCTCTCCTTTTGCATAAGCTGCTTTTACTGTTATATGTGAGTTTATAGCTCAGTAACAAGAACATATCCCCAGACTGATTCTAAATTATTTAACTCTGGGTTATATGATTGATTACATATAAATAGGAATAATGCTATTTAACTAAAATTTATTCTGCATATACATAAAAAAAAATTGTTGTAAATGAAGGAACCACAGCCCAGAACAACAAAGAATCGGAGATTCTTCTGTAGATCGTGCATTCACTCTGTTAAAGACTACGTGAAGCTCTAGAGTTAATAAAATTTTGAATAAATCTTTGTTGAAAAATTCATACTTCCAAGTTTTCTAATATGGCCTAAAACTATCAACAAGCCAGTATGTTTTTAACATGTTAGTTAGTTGAATATGGAATATCTGTGCTTTCACTCAAAGAAAATTCTCACTGCTACAGAAAAAACCACAAAATTTGCATGTTATTCGGAAAAAAAAAAAAGATTAAAAATAAAGTTGGTAATGCTGAGTGAAATAACACCTTTGGCAAGTGATACGTGCACACAAAGCACAGCCTCCCTAAAGAAAACAAAACAGCCTTGTCAGCTATTTCTGCCTCTGGCCACCACCAGCCGAATACCCTAAAATATCCTCAGCCAAGCAGGTGTTTATCAATACCCACGCTATGAAGAGAGCATGACATTATGAAAATTCACTATGGAATTTCACTAGGGTGAAAATTAAGTTACAGCTGGACTACATACCATGCAAGTACCAGCAGAACATTCTTAGACACAAGAACACGAGAAAAAGAGACAGTGGCACAAAGAGACTCCTGGAATGAACAGCTGCAAAGGAACCCACCCACCAGTGCCCACAACTGCTCACACACTCATCCCCAGTTCTTATGTGTTCTAGTTACTTCAGGAAGGGAATACTAGCAAGTATGTGAGCTTCAAATATACTTTACTAATCTGAGGGGCCAAGGAGTTATTTTGGGTTCACTTATATTTGTAAAGAGGATGAAGTAGAGTTTCAGATGTTACTATCATGGCTCTTGGTTGTAGTGCCTTAAAATGCATATGTGGTCCTTATATTAAAGTATTAAAAAAATGTAACAATATGTAGGACTGCTAAAGCTTATGAAATTAACCCTAGCTTTATAAGGTTTTGCAAACAACTATCTATTAAACAAGATTTAAAAAAAAAAAAAAAAAAAAAAAAAAAAAAAATAAAAAAAAAATAAAAAAAAAAAAAAAAAAAAAAAAAAAAAAAAAAAAAAAAGACCAGAACCAAGCTATTTTCACATCTATTCACGAAGTACTAATCTAGAATAATTATCTGTCTTTGCTCTGGTAGGGTTTCATGGTAAGACAGAGCACAAAGCTAACCCCCCAAACTCTCAGAGCAAAATCTGACCTTCATAACTGCACATAAATTAACTTTTTAGTATTCAACTGGGAAGCATTCACCTTCACATAATGTTTTAAAACTCTGAAAACCGTTTATATGTTATCTTCCTGCCAACCCTGAATGAAACATGGCAGGAGTTCACAAGTGAGTTTGGCACTTAGCTGATACATTTAAAAAAGGAAAGCACTTAACCCACTAGTAAAGAACTCACTGGGAGTTAAAGATTTTAGTTCCAAGTACCACCATTAAAGTCATGGTCACCTATTCTGCCCAGCCCTCCCACTTCAGTGGAAAGTCAGTGCAGTTAATACATCACAAGCAGGAAAGCAGGATGAGAAAGGAAAAACTTTACAGACTCTGAAGAGGAAAAAACCTTGCAAAGGAATCCACTTATGAAAAGTCATGGTACCCTAAGAGCAGCAGGGGCCCAGTGTTCTGCCAGCCCACGTTGTGTGCTCAGGCCCCTTCAATGTGTGGCTTCATGCCCAGTGAAAGGAATTACAATAATTCAGTTCAGACAGTACAGCAGCATGAATCAACATGGTTCAGTTCCATGAGAGCGTGTCACAGTCTTCTAGCTAGTTACAAGTGGCACAGTGGTTTGTCACCCCTATTGCTGAAACATCCAAAAGCAGCTTTATTTACATTTATAAATAGTCATAATTCTGAGAGTGCTGATCATCAGTTCTACCAAGTAGCTGCTAAAATATTAAATGAAGTCTTACAGGATGCACCTAGAAAGCAGTGAATTTTACCTTATTTTGTATTTATAAAAAGAAGACAAACCCAAAGCTCAGGTGGCCCCTTTTGATGACTGGGTCATACAGCCACAGGTTAAAAAAGGCAAACCAAGAATGGAGCAAGATACCCACACAGATCACTGTAGATCTGGTGTTAAATCATGTGTTTACATTCTCCAGTAACACAAATATCTGGGATAGCTGGAGGCACCTCAACTAACCGCATAAAACCAAAGCTGTTACCGACTTCAGCATGAAAAAGTGTATCAGGTCAGGATGTTTTAAAAACATCTAACCAAGTCTTGTACTCTACCATTACATCAGCATGTATCACATGTTCAACGTTTCTCATGGTTCTTTGTTGGGACTGCTCTGATGCAAACTGAGGTGACAGATTCCTTTAGAACACAAAGCAGCAGTCGTCCCACGCCCACCAAACCCACAGAAGATACTCCAGCCTGGCTCTCAGTGGGTGCTCAAACCTCCAGCAGGGCCCTGTTGTGAACTCAGAGCTTCTGCTCACCAGTGTGAGACCAGGAACTCAGCAACCAAAGCTGTCAAATGGGGAAGAAGAATGGGGAAAACGGAGCACAGGACAGCAGCAGGTAATCAGTGTTTGCAATTTCACCTTCTTCCTAGTACTCACAGGACTTTTTCAAGGTGAGCTTTGGCTGAGCTTAATGCTGAGCCTTCAAACTACCTCCTTAACAGAAACCTCAGTAGTTTTCAAGCAGGGAATGATCTTCTGCTTATGTGTGAATAGAGAGTCAAATCTTATTTCCTTAGAAAAAGTTGACTCAACAGAGCTTTCATAATTGTTTCCAAGCACAACTATAATATTCAGGGTTCACATAAAAGCCTTCTACTTACAACACACTCATACAGGTATAAAAAGGTCAATTTTCCAAGACACTGGGTTCTCACCAAATTATCATTATGTGAAACCCAAGATGTTCTTCACTGTGTTCTGTATTACTTTGATTTTATTCATAAGACAAAAGTAGTACAGCTGATTAAAAGCCGAATGAAAAGCATGTGTATAGATAACAGTAATATATTCTTCATAAGTAGAGAATGCTTATAAAAATTCAATAGTACAATCCATTCAGTTTACACACATAAGCAAAAAAATCCACCTGAAAACTGTGATGTACTGATTCGCATATTTGTCATCTGCAAAAAGATGCAATTTGCCTAAAATGTTCTCATAATCTTCAAGAGATTTACCAAATACTTAGGAAACAAATAATAACAATTTTTGTGATGTTGATAATAATTTGGCTATTTTCAGACATTCAAGATGCTGACTTTGTCCATAAAGTTATATTGGTACTGCAGAGTACCATGTTTAATGGTGTGTAAAACCAAACAACATGGCTACTGCTCTTGTATCCTATTGCTCTCATCTTGCAAAGGTAAATAAACAGCACAAAATTACACGAGTAATCATTTTAGTCTCTCCATGTAAAAATCAAGTGTACCCGAGAAAGGAATGTAAGCTCAATTTATTTCCTGTAATCCATGCACACTGGTACTTTAAATACTAGGGAAAAATATTAGGAAATACCATTCAAATTTGATATTCTGGAATGGTGATAAATGAAATTATTCTTTCAAGATTTAAATCTGCTGAAAAATTCCTCTATAAATTTGATAACGGAGTTGGAATATTTTCTGATAGTCGCAATTTTTTTAAGCAAAGAAATTATCAAAAGGCTAAAAATACCATTTCATTACAGAGGATACAACCCGTGAAAGCTGTGTCTGAATCACTGTAGCATGCTTTACTGTAAAACCAAAATCTCAAAATAGAAAGACCTCACCATGAGAAAATGATCTCAAGGAAGAGGCAGAGTAAACATGTGGTGCTGCATTGCTGAAATCTGAATTTTAAGAAAATAAAGCAGCATCTGATGTGTATTTTATAACCTGAATAACACAACATAGTATTTGACAGCTGAGAAATCAGCTTAGTAAACACTAAATAGATGTATGCATGTGTTCACTTCTCTGTTTTACTTCTCTGACTCTCTGCTTTGCAGACATATGATCCTGAAATAGATTTGAGACATGTATCTTGTCACTATGTCACTACATGACACTACATGTCACTATGAGGTCTCTCCCTATCACACAGTCTTTCAGTTCTTTGAAAATGTAAACACTGATTCATAACTGCACTTTATAAGGTTCTACACTTACACAGGGTTAAAATTTTTCACAACTTCTTTATCTTAAAGTTAAAAATCAGTGGATCTTCCCTGATTTTAAGGTTTAAATCCCCATCCCTTATCGAAAAGTTTTGCTTCTGACCACTCTTCTGTTTTCAAGTCAAATAGTTTACGTAACAGTTTCTGTACTTGTATTTGATTTGAGAGAGAGGATCTGGCAACCAAGCAAAGTTTGCTCAGCTGTCTAATCCGGACAGAATCTGTTTAGATGGATGTGCAGCACAAAGCTGTCACTCCTCTTCATGGGGGTACTCCATTCTCCTGTAGTTCAGAAAGCATCACATCTCTGTTGTCCATATCAAAGTCCAGTTTGAATTCCAGTGCTGCTTATTTCAAAGCTGAGACTTTGAAGCCCCAGGCTATACAGCACAGCCCTGAGGAGCCTGCCAGACACCTTAGTCATCAGATTTAAACGTCACTGCCTTTTCTCAGTTCTTCACATCTCAAAACCAAGTGCAACCTACTGCTATTTTTGCACAGACGCTTTCTAGTGACAATGGAATGGTCTGTTCAACCCCATTCAGTGTGGCAGTACATTAACTCATGGGGATGCAGAGCAGATTCAAAATGCAATGTCATATTTAGAGAAGATGGAAGTACAAGGTTAACTTGCAAGCTTCCAAACCTAGAAATTTGTACCTTTAGTACCTTTCCTATGCCAGAGGCCTCCATAAGCTGGTTAAGTAGAAAAGTCTTCTCACCAGACTGAGAAAGGAGTCTCAAAAGTGAATTTGTCCCTTTGGCCTCAGTTCTTCTACACCTGTAAGTCAGTGGGTACTTAAAAGCAGGATGTTTATACCAGTCCATTACTAAGAGTAATTGTAAAAGAGTAAAGTAAAAACCTTGCTTCTTTCCAAGGCAATACATTGCCACCTTCTTGGCTTTCCCACCATGCATTTCTTCAAAGAGCAGATATCAGCACATGCAGTGATGAAAAGGGACAATAACCAGCAACTGTTCCTCAGCTCCTGAAACTTGTTGTGTTTCTAATTATTTCTTCATTTTTTTTTTTCAAATTAGTTTCCTAACTTGTTACATTAAACCCAAAAGAGTAAATAGTTTAGTATTCTGGCATAAAAACTACTTGGCTGGACACAGCATAAGAGTATGGGACCACCCAAGATGTTCTTGTCAAAGATTTCTGGGAAGGTTTTTCTTCAGCCAGTACATCATGCTATAGGGATGCTGACATTTCAAAGCAAGTAAGATGGCCTGACAGAAGGAACCAAGGAAGCCACATATTCATTTGTTCTTCCATTTTAAAGAAACATGCTGTCCACCAGTTGGTAATTCCACTTACATATATGAAGACAGTATCAGAAAAAATGGATACCTTCTCTCCCCTGAATCATCAGGCAAAGACAGAACCAGCTATACAACTGGTAATCCTCAGTGAAAAAAACATCAAAAGATGCAGACACACACGTGTGTTTTGGGCTAACATTTGGACTCTGTATTCAGAATGGGGCATGTTTGACACAGACAAACTCTGTAAGAACTGCCTAATAATTTCAGTCTTCCCTTCAGTTTCAAGGCAGAACTACTTTACAGAATGCTGCAGACTTCAGTGACACTACTCAGGAACGTGACTGGCTTCTGCAAACCCCGCTGCACACAGACACAGTTTAAGAACCTAAATTACTAAGATATATGCTTAACTTTAAGCAAGAAGACTTAAAGAATATCTCAAGTGCCCCACTGACTGCTTGGGGCCTGCTTGCATTCCACTTGCCACTGGAAATGGGAAAGAATGAGATAAGAATCCTTATCAAGTTGAACTCTATGAAGAGTTCCGAAACTTTAGTTTACTAAATAAGACCAATTATCAAACTTAAACTAAAAAACCAAGTTAATAACACTATAGGGTTGCTAAATGCATTAGTAACAACATATTAATACTTGAATCATAATGCAAGTAATGATTAGAGCAACCTGATCATCGGGGATCACCTGAATTATGTACATTCTTTGTTATTCAAGCCTTGCTTTATTTCACTTTACTCTGGTTTACCACAGATAACTAACATATTGACTAGATGGCAACTTTAACTACATCTGTTTGAGCAGCTGCTAATCAGTGCCAAGCCATGTGGAAATATGCATACGTTCACCTTTAAATACTTGCAGCATTTCTCCATGTAGAACAAGGGCAGCTTTAAATAGCAGGAGAGAGAATAAAGCCTGGTGTGAGTGACATGTGGTCTTGACTCAGTTACACCACAGCACTTTGCCACAAACTGGATTATTAGGTAAGGTGGGACATGTGCACAGTCCAGATATCTCACAGAGAATTAGAGATAGTAATTTATTTAAAAAAAAACACCTTTAGTTTGAACCATCAAAAGGGAAATAAAACACATCTCAAATTCAGTTATTTTTTCTAAGAGTTTTAGCAATTAACTGCACAAATACATGCATGTGAGAAAAATGACACAATTCATAAATTTTACTCCATTGTTATTGTTCACTTTTGCTATAACTTTCCACAAAAATAGATTTACTCCCACGTACAGTTTCAACTTTGAAATTTCAAGCTGAAACAGAAGTTACAGAAAATTGTAAGATATTAAAAGGCCGTTAGGAATGAAATGCTTACACAAGCTACTTGAGCCTTCCAGCTATAGGGTAAACAATTAAAAGAACATCCGCTAACTATATGCTTGGCAAATAAATGTGCAGAATGGGGCATGGCTAGTGCTAAATAGCAAGCTGTGTTAACAGCAATCCTTGAAGACTGTGCTGTGGATACACCACAACCATTTATGCCAGCCTGATGGGTCAGAGTCTTTCACTTAAAGGGGCAGCAAGATTTAAACAGAGCAGACACATCAGTTAAAAAAAGTTCTTAGCTTTTGGGTGTGTGCACATACACACAATGTTTTAATTTCATTTTAAGTCCTTGAAAATAACAGACACAGAAGTGTATCTATTTTAGTTCTAACTACTGAGTTAATAAACTGTAGTGCAGAGATCTGTATATGCTGATTTTATGACTTTGTCAATATTCCATTTTGATATTGCGCTCCAAAGCATTTGGAAAGCTCAAAGTACTGTTTCTGCACTTCCAAGACTAAGCTACCAAGCCAAGAGAGTTGATTACCTTGGAAGTCTTTTCAAATTCTGAACTATCACTGCCTGTATCTCCCCCAACCTATTCTGGCTCACCTTTCTTCATTTTTGCCCAAAAATGTTTCAGACAAGCCTCTCTTAAAAGTAGACTGCAATGCAAGAAGAGATTGTTTCCAGAGAAGTTCTAAAAGAGGAACTGGCCCTATCGGCCAAAACATGTTCTTGATCATCAGTTTATATAACCTCACACTGCCAGTACTCCAGCCACAAAAATAAACACTTATCCCACCCTCACTCATTGCCATCTGTCTGGTATGATTTTTCCTACCTCTAGCACATTTATACTCACAATATATACAAACAAATAGAAGTTAAGTGCATGTACACCTTTTTTAGTAAGAAAAAGAATCTGCAAACTGTAACTTGTTAAGAATATATCACAAGAACATGAGAGAGGAGAAAAAAAAAATCCAACTTCCTGCATTTAGAGGCTTTTTTCCACTTACATATAACTTTTCAAAATGCAGGCAAGCAGTTATTAATTCAAGCCCTCACGCATGGGGAAAATGATCACTTTTCATTACACAAAAAGAAGGTAAATATGTACTTTTTAAATGGTTTTTTAAAAATGGAGAAAGAGACAATTGCAGCTGCTCACATATTGTAAGGAATGAGCAGAATTAGTTGAGATGCATTTTGTGTTAGGAGGCCTGAGCAGGGATGCACAGGAACAGCTAACTGAACGAAGTCTGGGAAATAAAATCATGTTGGTGGATTTTAGCTTCATTACAAGCAACTTCTAGTCCTTAAAAGGAGGACCAGGTTGTATTTCATTTGAAGAGAGCTCCTGAGGGAGAGAGACTTCTTAAGCGAGAGGAATAATCTGGTCAGAAAAATGAGCAAAGGTGACTTTTATAAACAACAGTTAAGTCCATGTCAGACAAGCAAGTTTTAAATGGACAAGGCAAGACAAAACATGGTAGGAGTCAAGAAGTGAGAGAGACAAGGGCTTAGACAGGAGTTTTGGTGTGGACAGAAAGAAGACAGGGCTCAGGGATGCCATTTAAGGGAAAGCAATGAGGTGTATAAATAGCCCCCACGGTTGGATCTAACGGCAAAGCTGTTGGGCAAACAGTAACAAGAGTCCTCAAAAACCAGAAACAGACTCTTTCTGATCTTATTGGAAGTGTATTTAGAAAAACCACCAAGCTAAGTGACCATAGTAAGTGACCTTGACTTCTCCAGTGCTGGGTCAGTGACCAGTAAAATAGATATTCTTCAGCCACTGTTGAAAAGATTTCAGCTTTTAAGATAAACAGAAAAATACATTCCATGTTAGCAAATAGCAACAAAAAGATACAGATTTTGAATAGCAACATTTTTCAGCACCAGTAACTTCACTGCGTGCCTATGCAAAGCTGCTTTGCATTTTTAGTAGAGTATTGCCAAAACTAAGAGTATCACTGAGAAAGCTGAGCATTATAATCTTTTCATAGATGGGGTTTGCAGAAATATTTTTGCGAGAGGAGTTAAGCTGAACTTCTAACTACCAATCTTACCCTACTATCAAGCATTGTAAATAGGTACTTTCTGATAAGGAATTTTATGGGCAAGAATTTAGAAAATAAGTGTTACTAATATTGGACGACATGCCTTTAAAGGAAAGATTTAAATATTGCTGATTAGGGAAGACATACTATCCAATTCAAACATCTGCACTTTGAGTATCTGTTGGGAGTCAGAAATAAGGAGTTGCAGCAATAAGCTGCAATATGAGAGACCTCATGCTTTTAACAGATACTGAACTTCAACAAACTACAATAGCTAAAAATTATGTACAAAATATGCATATTTTTAAAAATAGGATTGGAATAACTTCTCTGGGCTTTTCCTCAGACTTAGAAATACTGTTTTCTTTCCTTTTCCCACCATTTGCTGGGATGAATACATTTCCTCACTTAGAGAAAAAGTCGTCGTTCTCTTTTGTTTCAATTTCAATCCTGTTTGAGCCACTAGAAAAATGTTTAGGCCTTCTCTAAGAAATTAAGAAATTATTTAATGAAAATTTATCTTGAAGGAGCAAAGCAAGCAAAAGTTTTCAAGATAACATAAAAAGTTACACGATTTTAAAATTATTTTATAATATGTATTACTAGAGCTCACCTCAGTGAAGTATTACAAACTGCTCCTCACTGGAGACTAGGAATTGCAAGTAGAAACAGTTGTACATAGTCAAATAATACATAATACACTCAAACTAAAATTTTTCCAATAACATTCCAGAGGCAGGAAGGATAAATACAGGCTGTAAATATTAATCCATAGACAGGAAGACATTATAGAAGTCTGTGTTAATAAATTATATAAAAATGAGGTTTCAACAGCTTCACTGATTAAGCAAAGATTTTGCTTAAGATCAGCTGAAGAAAAGCTTTCTAAAATGTAAATCATTTCTCCAAACAGTTTTGTCACTAGGTTAAAGGCTGTGCTTATTCTCTCCAAAATGCCAGACATATCTTGGAGTGTGAGAAGAAAATTAAAAAAAGAAACAGACAAACCTTTCAACAAAATCATCCAACAACATAGACCTTTGTGAGAGATTTTACTGCAGTAGCTCAAACACTTCATTTGTTTTAAACTGTATAACTGACACACAATAAAAAGTAAATATTTTAAAAATTAAAATGTATTAACATTAAAACATTTTAATACTGTCAAAAAGTTTAACAGCCAGTGTACACTAGTCACCACCAGTTTGAATGCCAGCATCCCTTTTTACAGCAGAAATCAAAATAATAATATGAAGTATTAGGAATTTAGTACTGACAAGGAACCCTACAATTTAAGATTTTTCTCCTCTGACCTGGTTGTAAGTAAAGCTATTGTTTCTCTCCCAACTCTTTGCATTCCTCCCAAGTTACCCCGACTAACATTTCAGTCTGCTAGAAAAGATCTAAACAGGAAAAAAAATAAGAACTTTCTTCAAGGGCAGACTACAGAAAGTACTGGAAGCTTTTAACCCTTTAACGTAAATATGCCTTTACGTTCATCACTCAGAAATAACAAGATGAATATTTTGTTTCATAGTTTTCTGCCAATTGCCTCCTTTCTGGTGGAGTGCAGTCTTATGCCTGCCTCAGGAAAGCCTCTTTGTAGGCTTCCCATGCTGGTTCACAGTACTAAGAGGCACAGCACAAAAACAACCACAGTTCAGCCCTCCATATTTCGTTTAATTTCATGTCCAGAAGTACTTTTTCTACAGAAATTCTGTTACAGCTTACTGATTTATATGATAATTCTGAAGGTCCAGTGGAGAATGCAGGAACAGTGAACATAACGGCATTCCGTTATTCATCTATTTAAAATGCACGTCTTTTCCAGGGCTGTATTAATAATATATAACTCAACAACAGCTTACAGGCTGAAAATTATTATTTTCAATTATTTTTATTATTACTCTTAATAGTATTCTACCCACAGGGAGAAAATATATTTATGTATACCTCTATCTACTGCACTGCCAAAAGTTGAGTGTTTAGTAATATCAGAAATAGCTGTCCTAGCAGGCAGAGGAGAAGCACTTCAGACACAGCACATGAGGAAAGCCAGTGGTTGCAGTGATAAGCTCTTGTATTCCAACAGGCCCCCAGGTAACTCATTCCTGACTCTCCCATGTGACACATTACCACAGTCTCCTCCAGAGGGCTGCTGCTTGGCAAATTGTTTATCATGCACAACCAACTTTAAATAGTAAGTGGGATCACAAAGTGAAAAGCAAGTCTGTGGTGTGATTGATCAATGGCAGCACTAAGATCTTAATGTGATTAGGTAGAGGGAAATGCTGATCCAGGAGAAATAACATTTAAAGGTTTTGGGAAGGAGTGACATCTGTGAACAGTAGGTAAGTAGGGGAGAGAGAGGTTTCAGGGGCTCCAGAAGTTTGATAGAAGAATTTACTGAAATTGAGAAACGGATAGAATTTTTCACCTTTGTAAGGTTCCTTCTGAACAAATTGGGAGTTCTTTATAAACCAAATTATAAACAACTTATAAATAAGAAGTGCCTGTCAGGCATTTATGTAGCACTTGATAGCATCTGTCCAACTGTCAGAGCCTGAACTCCAGCTGTGGCTGATCACAAGCACCTCAGGTAGAGAAAATGGAAGGAAAATCCAGAAACCATATCTATCCTTCCTATGTATCAAAGGAAAAAAAACAAAGCTAAACATTTTTCGATTATGGGTCAACAGTTGAAACCCTGAAGCACAAGAGCTGGTTATAAGCATTTTAACAACCAGCTGCAAGTGTCATCACAGAATGGTTTGGGTTGGAAGGGACCCTAAAGATCATCTAGTTCCAACCCCCTGCCACCACTAGATCAAGTACCTCAAAGCCCTGTCCAGTCTGGCCTTGAGCACTTTCATGGATGGGGCAATAAAAAAGGGACAAAGGCTTTTTCTTGTTCACTCCAAGGCCCATAGAAGAAGAAAAATAGCAGTGAGGGGAAATGCCAGAAAGACCACACTGACCATTTAACCCCAGGTTTGTACCTTCCTCTCAAAGAATGAAAACGTCCCTCGAAACAGCCCTAGAAAAAAATAACCTTGCCTCTGAAGTGTGTTGAGGGCAGCTTACTTCAGAACTTAACTTGTTTCACTTGAACATCTAGAAATTCGATCTAGTTATGACTCTGACAACAAGGTCCACAAATCCCCCAGCACCACATACCTTTTCCATGTGTAAGCAGCTATTCAGTACAAGTCAGTCAATACCTCTCAGTATTTTCTTCAATAAGAAGCTGACATGCCCAACTTGAACCACAGATTTGCTTGTTTTTCCAAAACATGGAAAACTTTTATGGCTGGTTTTGAGCTGTCTAGAATCGCCAATCTTCTGAAACATGAACAACAGAACTGGACACTGTATTCTAAAACCACACAAACCCAAAATGGCATCTCTGCCTCTATGCTGGTGCTGTCCTTTGCACATAGCCAAAGGTCAGCAATGGGCTTTTTCTACAGCAGCATGCCAAGAACTTACACTGATTATGATGTGTAACTTTCCTAGAGTGTTTCTTCATGATTTTTCTTTTAAAATCTCTCACTTACATGTACAATCCATACTGGCCTGGATTAAATGAAGTTTGTTACATTGAAACTATTTAGATCTTTATTACTAACCTAAGCTTTTTAGTAATTCAATGCTTTAAATGCCCTAAATTACGAATTTTTATCAACTTCCAGCTCTACAAATGATTTTATAATCAACTATATAGTTGATAAAATTACAGCATTTGACTAAGTAACTTCCCTAAAACGTAAATCTTTCCCTTAACACAGGCAAAAATATAAATAAATATTCATGTCAGTGAACAGAGTTAAATATTATCATCTAATTTATGCTATAGCAATTCACCAAACTGTAGATCTCTTAAAAACCTACAGTCCAAGAAAACCTACCTACTATGAAACTGTATCAACTGGCACTAATTAAATATTTTATTATTTTGCCTGTGGTAACAGAACTGCAAACTCCACAATCCTGTTTCACAGGCATGACATGCTGGAGATTGTGCCAAATGATTAGGAAACTGCCAATTTATCTCAAAATCTTAAAAAACAAACAAACAAACAACACCTATTCTCATTTTCCAGGATTACTGAATAGTAAATGATAGATAAGGATGCTTTCTTTATCTAATTTCTTTAAGTTTTAGGTATAAGGCATCCAGAAAAACATCGTAGCTGCCTCTTTTGCCACAAATTATATTCATTCCTACCTAGCATGGGACCCTTCATCTCTGTTTCTGTTCAGAACTGTAGTTTGTATTTTGCAGTAGGGTATTATTCTTATTCTCAGTAGTGCAAAGAAGGCTGTAGTCTCTTTATTTCTTTTGACCACTGGGATTTCATCATTTTCTTGGACCTGCTTATTCTTGTGACTCTTGAGCCCTTCCATTCCCGTTGTTGTTAATATATCAAATAGTGAACAAAAATCTTCCAAGCATCACAAGCACTTCAAAGGAGATGATGTCCTTCTGATTTTTTATTAAAACATTATGAAAAAGTGAAGCATCCTTTAATATACTCACTGTTCCAGTCAAAAATTCAAGAAAGATAATGATGAAAAGCCCCAAATCCTGAACACAGAAAATACTATTCACTAAACCAGTTCATTACTTTTTTCCTCACTCATCTGGGCCAGTACAAATAAAATTTAAATGATAAAGTAACAGACATCTACTCAAGAGATCACACATTATGTCTATAAAGAACATTTGAAAGGAATGAAATTCTCAGAACATTCTTGGTAAACAAGAATTTAGTTATCACACCTAAAAAATGAAATATTAATTGTAAATAATCCCAGGGCAACCAAGCAAAACAATAACTAAACACATTGAGCATTCACATGAAGTCCTTTGCGTACCATTTTATTAATTTGGCCTGAAGACAGAAATCACAAATAAACTTCTAATTATAATGGATATACAGCGCAATGTGACTGATGCTTTCAGATACCAAAATGAAATATTCAATTGTTTTTTTGCTTTAAAGTTTACATTTACAGGTGTATGCAGATGTGTCAGCAAGCCAGCTCTGACCTAAATCTAATTCCCCCCTTGGCCAGGGGGTTCAGTTGATGCAGGATAAGGAGGGCCAAGAGAGGACAGCACAGCACTGCCACCTCGTGCCCGGCAAGCTGGAGCCTGGCACACGGCTCCTGACGGACTGGTCCCAGAACGTGCTCTGCCTTTAAACTCTGACAGTTATTTGAGACCGGATACTTCATCTTGAATTATAACAGGCTACAACAGCATCCATCTTTAAGAACATCCAAAACCAATTCTTTAAATAAAAATAATCAATCTGTACTTAATCAGCACGTCAGGCAGCAACTACTCGTATTTGCCATTGTAACAGCTTAGTCACTCATAGCTGTGATAAATTTCACTCACAAGAGATGACCTTTGCTAATGGCTATCTGCTTCAGATTATGTCTTTCTGGTTTCATTTTCCTTTTCAGGAAAAAAATTATGACAAACCATACAGTTTCATAGTTCAGAAGATACGTACAATTTCTGAAACACCTGTGGTATAAAAAGGGTCATACATTCTTGCTGAATAAATATTTAAATACTGACAAGCTACAAAGAAAAAAGTTTCCTTTCAATCCATTGTTATCTAAAATAGAAGCACTTCATCAAACACAACATAATAATGTAAAGAACGTGATTTTTTTGTTGTTGTTGATTTACTGATAAATATAATTCTGCTCACTGGATATTTCAGTCCTCGCCCCAAGAGCCATCATTACAAGCAAAAAAGATGTAAAATAGCAGTACTCACCAATATCATTAGCTAGAGCAGCAGGATCAGAGACCCCAAGGGTGGCTTCAAACTCTTCCTGAAGACGATAAGCTCTTTGAAGAAGAGATTCAAGCTTATGAATGAATTCGGCACTAATGATATCCTGCAAGAAGACAGACATTAGAAGATTTTCTATTTGGTTACAGCCTGTAAGACTCCTTTGTAAAATCCAAGGATATTAAGCCTTCACAGAGCAAACCATGCCACATTAATTTCCTACAAACCACACAGGGACACTGTCAGATGAAAACTTCAACATCCAAAATATACACACTTTTCTGAACACACACATATTTTATTTAGTGTAATAAAAATAAAATCTAAATTTTAAAATCCTTTAAAATTATCTGTGATGTTTGATGCACTAGAACTAATGTAAGTCACACATACCTGTTTATTTCAAAGTACTTTTAGCATTTAGTTCATAAGAAAGGAGGAAAACAAATAAAGTTCAAGCACATTGTTCGTGAATATGCACAAATTGATTGTTTTTCCCCAAGACATTTATCTTTGCCAAGCAGATACCCTCTCACGTAATCATAAAAGAAAGAGAGGACCCAGGGGATTATGTGCAGGGAAGTTGTTTGCTTGATAGCTCGATAATACCATCCAGAAGGAAACACTGATGCATCAGCAACTGCCAAAACATAAATAATGCTAATTCCCTCCCCATGCCTCCTCCAAACAACCAACCAAAAAAATCAGAAGGAATGAATTCAGATCTCCTTTAAATGCAATATCACTAAATTGGAAATTGAACCAATTGTCAAGTTTCACAATTGAATTTGAAAAGAGTCAGGTGATAACACAGAACAAACTGTCAGGGCACCATCAGTAAATTACAGACTAAATATACTCACTTCTACACTTTCTTCTGCAATTGCATCTCCTGCTCCCAGCTTAATGGAACCACAGACTGCTTCATCTTCAACTTGCCTGTTACGAAAAGTTAGTGCCTGTTCCCAGCGCCTCAGTGCTTCTTCAAACAGCTCCATACCTAGGGGAGAGCAGGAACACCTCCAGTTCCATGACACAGCTTCAGCTGCACTCACATTTTAGCGACATGGGAAAATATGTAGCTAAACAAGCATAACTAGGACAGAGATGTAAGTTGAAACAACCTCAATTCCCAACCTATACCAGTATATTCCCAGTATGTATTTACCTTCTTTTTGTGTAAAGAAAAGTGATCATTTTCCCCATGCGTCAGGGTTTGATTTTAAGGATTACTACTACCAATAATGGAATAAAGAGTATTCTGAAAAACTAACTTTAGATCAAGTATGATTTCACTATTTTATGGAAATGTTCTCTTTCCAACAGGACACTGAGAAAGAACACAACAATATTGTGTGTTACTTGACCATAAATCCAAGAAATTATTTACATTCATTGTAGTTAGATGCTGAATATTCTTATTATGACTTACCCATCAAATATAAATTTTCAGGTGTAGTGACAGGGATATTGACAAGCTTAATGTCATCTTCATCTGCTTTATCCCAGGAATTAGAATTGGCACAAGCACAACTGTGACAAGAGGTGGCACTCTGAACCTTAAAAACATAAACAGATTTTGAAGTGTTGTTATAGAGAGTATCCTTAAAACCACATTCCTGACAGAGTACATTACATCCAAGCCATCTTCCTAGAAACTGGTTTTACTCTGGTAAGGACAGTGGCTTCTCAGCATCTCTAGCTGCCTGTGCAGTCTGTTCAGCAAAGCTCCTTCAGCTCAGCGAAGCCTTTAGATGCATATTCAATGCAAGTTAATAGATATACAAGAGCCTCAAAACATTTTTACTTACCGAGGTCAGGCTTTGAACTGAACCAGAGTATTTACTGAAAAGTCCTCCATTTGCATAGATACAGGACTGAGATCCTTTTTCCTTGGCAGAGCTCAGAGAAAGAGTCAAGTTTTGTCGACTACTGGAGCAACTAGAACCTAAGAGATACACTTATTTTAAAGCTCTTGCAAACTCAAAATACTGCTTCTTTTGCAATTCTATCAAGAATTGCATTTACTCTTTTCAATAAAATCCAGTTTAGAAGCAAACAACAATTATTCTTTATTTACTTGAGGAACTACACATTAGAATTCACTATCTTTAACAGTAACTATGCATTTTAGCTTAATTATTCTCCTATTCTACAAAAAAACAGATCTGAATTTCTCAGTATTGAGATACACACACAAGAATGGCAAAACCCACTGCTAATACACTATTGCTAAAAAGAGTTTTAATCCTGGTTCATGATTAAAACTTCACCTTTGAGAAGTGTCTTCTTTATAAGACACTGTAATTTTGTTTCTAATTTGACAAATTCAAAATTTAAAGCTTAACAGTTCAAACCCACTCAGGTGTTCCATCCTGTGGAGATGATTAGAGGGATGGAGCACCTCATCTATGAGGACAGGCTGAGAGTTGGGGTTGTTCAGCCTGGAGAAGGCTCCGTAAGGGAGACCTTACTGCAGCCTTTCAGTACTTGAAGGTGGCCCACGAGAAAGATGGGAACAGACTTTTCAGCAGGGCCTGCCGCAATAGGACAAGGGGTAATGGCTTTAAAACTAGAAGAGGGTTGATTTACACTAGATAACAAGAAAGAAGGTTTTTACATTGAGGCTGCTAAAGCACTGGAATGGATTTCCCAGAGAGGTCACAGATGCCCCATTCCTGGAAACATTCAAGGCCAGGTTGGATGGGGCTATGATCAACCTGGTCTAGCTGAAGATATCCCTGCTAATGCAGGGGTTGGACTGGATGAACTTTAAAGGTCCCTTCCAACCCAAAATATTCCATGATCAAAGGAAAATAGTTTGTTTTACTACTACAATTATGCACACCCATCCCCTCATAGCCCTTTTTTTCCTCTCCAAGAAAACAACAAAAAACCCCCTAACTTGGGGGTTCCATGACATACCTTTCTCTGAAGCAGCTGCTTTAGTACACTCTAATACGAGATGAGTTGGTTCCCATGGGGGCACTTTCTTGTTTTTCTTTCCACGTCTTCTTTTAAAGTGATGGGCCAGAAAAATCACAGATATTGCACTCACTGCTGTTACTGTGAAAAGCTTCTTTAACCCTGGAGAAAGCTTTATCTGGAAATAAAAGTGTGACTTAATTGCAAATATATATACTGAGAGACAGACTGCAGCACCAAGAACTATAAGGTATATTGCAAATCCACAGACTATGGGGATCTAAGCAAATGACCTTCAAACAAAGATTTGGGTTTTTTTAATTTCTTCTTAATGCCAGGACAATGCAGGGCTTCAATTAAATCTCTAACAGCAAAAAAAATACTGAGAAGGAACTCGCCTTTCACAACTACACTATTTCTTGCACTGTGAAAGAATGGAAGATCCTAATGCCAACACTTGTGTGGTGTTTCAATTTGAGTAGAATGTAGTCTCAACTTGAGAATGTATTTAAATACATTTCTCTAAATAAACGGTTTAAAAAATATTTTACATTTTATTTTGGCTATAGATCAGTCATGTATGTTCACAGATGTTTAAATTAGTGAGTAAGAACCACATACAAAAGCAACTTGTATCAAAAGCCATTAACAAAGTTTGTAACATACAAAGTAACAAGATATACAAAGAAGGAAAGTGCCATTTAACTGGAAACCACAGCTCACATTCACAAAATCTTTGTAAACTTACTCTGCTGGAGGAACAGACTGCTGGGAGGTCCCTAGATCCAGTCCTTGGGCCTCATATGGCATTTCTGTAACGTGATTCCTCATACCAGAGAGAGCAAAGGGAGCACCACTGCACTCTGGCACTCGTGGTTGTTGTGTGGTTGGTTAGTACTATCAGCACTGTGCAATTTAAAGAAGCATTGAAAACTTCTCTCTGCACTGAGTTTACAATCAACAAGTCAAGTACCTTTGACTTGAGAACCCCTCATATCCTGGTACCATGCTCTGACTGAGGTCTACAACTACCACTGTACTCCATGAGGAAAAGGAAATGCCTGAAACACCAACACATACTAAAAAAGACCACTGTATTTCTCAGAAAAGTGTTAACAACCAAACAACTGAGATTAAGACCTCTAAAATCACAAAATTAAATGTTAAAGCGAACGTTTCAAAGAACCGCAAATGGATTTTGCAAAATTTGTATGTGCCTAAAACCATGATCAGAAATTGATTAACAGTGAAATGAAAACATCTAAAAAGAGGAAAGTTAATAGTTGCACATAAAGGAGTTGCACATGCTATTTAAAAAGGATAGGAATATGCTGCAACATAAAAAAGAAATCAGTGATCTTGCAGTTAAATATAGAAACAATGTAAAAATGAGCATATGCGGCTAAGACTGAGAATACCTCATCCTGGTTTAATATGCAGTAAGAGAAAAGTATTTACAGAGAAATGTGAAATTTTACATAGCTTTTGCTTATAAGCTTCCAATTCAATAAAAATAAAATACAGTCATATTAAAGACTGGGTTTTAAAAGAAGAACTCAATACTGTTGTTCAAAATTTAATGACAGTTATACTTAGCTTTTAAATACCAAAAAAATTCTACAAGAAAAAAAAGGCAACTTGAGAATTTTGATATTTTGAGAATCACTGCACTGTTACAAAATGGAGATACATAGACACTGCAGGTAAAGCAGATGTATGATAACATACTAAGCATTTATTAGCAGAAAAAGACAAAAAGACACACTTATTTTAGTTCAGTGTGATAAACAAACTAAACCCCAAGGTATTATGTACAAATTAAATTCACACTAAGATCACAAGAGCACACACAACACTGCAATAAACTTTTAAATGTAAAACAAAAGTAACAATATTTAGATAACGTATTTATTACCTGGTTAAGAGAATAATACCAAGAAAGGGGAAGATGAAACACCCGTAAAGCTACTGTCTTCAGAGAAAATCGTGTCTCAGTAACAGCTTCTTCTGACATGGCTCCTTCTCTCCCATACCTCATTAAACAAAACTATCTTGAAAACAATCACGGACGGTCTCTGGAATACTCTGTCAAATGAAGGGTACATCCTAAGTTATGCAATAGAAGCCCAGGACGATTTTCTTCTACAAGCTCGAATCTCTTCCATCACAGGTACATGACTTGTTTGACTGATGTTTTGGAGTGGAGGCAAGCCTTAATGTGGAGACAGCAAATTTGCTGGTTCAGCTTAGGCCCCATCTGTCCAACTGCTGTGTGCAGACGTGCCGATGTACAACCAGGACTACAGAGGGCTCGCTCTGCTTTGATTAGCCGGCCGCTCACTTACTATAGCCTCTAAATCACGCACGGCAACAACCCTGCCTCTGAAACCACGACTGATGGAAGAACATTTTTGCCAGCTGAAAGAGTTAAAAGATTTGACAGCAGCCAGAAAAAGTTTATCTCATTCAGTTATCTCTTCGATTATTTTGCAGACGCACCGTGAGAAAAAACCACTACAGCCTGACGTAATCTCCTCGACCCAGGCGCACCCCTCTCACTCCCTGATGCTGCACACAGGACGAAGCCTCCGAACCGCGACTCCGGGACCGCAACAACGGCACGGCGGGAGGCGATGGCCACTGTGGGGCAGAAGCCACCTCCGCCTGGCCCTGTGGAGCCCTCCCCAGCCCGGGCAGCCCCGGCACCGCGGGAGCGCAGCGGACAGAGCCGGGATGCCCCGCGCGCTTCTCAGACCCCCCCTCCCGCAGCCGCCCAGGCCAAGGCGGGCGCGCCTCTCCCCGAGCCGGGTCCCTACAGCTGCCAGCTCAGTTACCTGCCGAGCACCGGGGCCGAGGGCAGCTCCCTCCGCTCCCGCCCCGGCGCTGCCCGGAGACCGGCGAGATCCGCTTCCGGCACAGGGAGAAGCGGCCGCGGTCCGTTGGGA
>VZRQ01007814.1:709138-756880 GCA_013397975.1 Machaerirhynchus nigripectus | reverse complement strand
GGCCGCCCCGGGAGCCGTCCCGGCGGCCAGGGCACCGCGGTCCCGCAGGGCTGGGCGGGGGCCGGAGGTCGGCGGTGCCCGGTCTGGGGCAGCGGGGCCGTGTGGGGCGGGACCGCCCTCCCGCCGGCTGGAAGCGGCCACCGACCTCCGTGCGGCTCTGCTGAAGTTGCAGTTGTGCGGCAGCGGTACCGTGGATACCGCGTAATCCCTAAAAGCCGTAATTTGCCGATAAATGGCCCTGTTCGCTCCCCGAGTTACCCATGCGCATGGATCACCGGGTATGAGGGGTGGAACAGCCTGGGGGAAAAGTCCGGGGTATCACCTAGTGGAAAATCACTGTAGGCTTCTCCTGCGCTTAGGCAAAGCCCGAGTTAGGAAAATCCTCTTAGAAATATAGAGGTCAGCTAATGGGTTTCATAGTTAGGATTTAGAGTGGTGGAAGAAAGAAACGAAAGAGTATGCCCTGAAAGCCAATATAAAATGAAAACTGTCTAACCCTGTAAGAGGATATACCCTCAACTCCAGCATTTTTAAAAATGTCCTTTTTCTGTGGGAACAGTGTAATGGAAGTGACTTATCAAATTGTGTCTTGCTTGAGTGGGTAGCTGTTGGTGCCTGAGAAGAAAGACCAGGTGTCTTTGACCAGGTTACTGAGCATATTTTTGTCATTTAGTGGAAAAATACCAGGTTTTACGCTAAATAGATAAAGTAAGTTCTCTACCAGAGCTGGGATTGGTGCTGTCATTTTTTCAAGAAAATGGGATGCACATGTTTATTGTTGATAGATTTAAAAAAGATAAAAATATGGAGGAATGGGAGATAAAATTCAAAACTACCTACTAATTGACAGAATATAAAGGAACTTAGGTCAAGAAATAGGAAGATGAACCTTAATTTCACACACTAAGAAAACTAGTTTTAAGTTTGATAAAAACGTCATTCATGTACGAAGTTATGCTGAAGTAATTTATGTTAAGTTTATAAAAACACAGAATTTTAGAAAAGTCATAAAAAATATGTATCTTAAAAATCTGAATAAGCCTAAGGCTATTGCTTCAGTGGGCTTTTATACCTTAGAGTGAATGCTGGTGGGTTTTTTCTGAAGTGTGAAGAATATCAATATGGTAAGTAATTACTGAACTTCCAGACTTCCTTAGTATTTTAAGTAATTAAGTGTTCAGGTATAAAGTTGCGCTCTGTGTCACTCTTGCTTTGTTGCTATAAAATGAAAATAAATGTTAAATGAAATTGTTCCAGGGCATCACTGGTAAAATAACTGTGAGTGCAGCTGAGAAGCTTGAACTTAAAGATTACTGGTTTGAGATGCTGTTATTCAGAAGTGTACCGACAAAATAATAAAAGCCTGTAATGAAGACACAATTGCTGCTTCATGTAATTGATGTCTTCAGAATAATCCTTTTATTCTTAAGATCTTCCATCAGCATTCCCTTACTGAACTCTGTAAAATGATCTGTTAAAATGGCTCCATATTTAGAACATCAGTGGAATACATAACACATATAATTGTTTATTTCAGTATCTGTTGAAGTGTTAACTACTGTAACTAGGCAGATGAAATCATTAATTCAAAAATTTTTGAAAGAATTTAAAATCTGTTTTGTTTCTTTAGGAAATACTGGGCTCCTTACATGAGCCAAAGATAATTTTCGAGATCACTTGAATTCTGTTAGGTTTTGGTGGGATTTTCCTGTGAGTGTGATAGGTCTTCCATGGTAGGCACCACACAAGTCTGTGATGTTGTGGAATTCTATGGAATAACAAATAAGTTGCTGTTTATGATGCTTTGAATTATGGTTCCTATTTCTCTGATGGCTCAAATTTTTTTTCTTGCTTCTCAGAAAGACCAGTCAGGTCTTGACTGGTCTTTTCAACCCCCCCCAAAACTGGACTTCAAGAGAATTTTTTCTTTGAATTATAAACTGGGCATGCTCTAAGCACAAGCCTTTTGATCAGTCCTACTTTGGAACATGAATTGGTTCACTTTATGGGATGCCGTAGTGTGAAGCATTGAGACAGGTGAACTGAAACCTCTGAGGGGAAGCAATGGAGAGAGCTGGCAATAGACTGCAAAGTTCTCTCTCAGATATATGGAAAGCATTTGATGAGAAGCTTATTGAATGAGTGTGATCAGGAACAGTTGGTGTGGAAGCAGGCTGAGAGAGCTGGGGCTGTTCAGCCAGGAGGAGAGAGGAGAGGGAGACCTTACACAACTGCCAGTGCCTAAAGGGGCTGGAAGAGAATTGGAGCAGGACTTTTCACAAGGGCCTGTAGTGACAGGACAAGGGGGAATGACTTTGAACTCAGAGGGCAGGATTAAGTTAGATATTAGGAAGAGATTCTTTACTGTGAGGGTCGTGAGGCACTGGAACAGGTTGGTCAGAGAAGTTGTGGATGTCCCATCCCTGGAGGTGTCCAACGCCAGGCTGGGTGGGGCCCTGAGCAACCTGATCTAGTGAGGGGCATTCCTGCCCATGGCAGGGGGTTTTGAACCAGATAATCTCTAAGGTTTCTTTCAACCCAAGCCATTCCGTGATTCTGTGATCTCACTGGGATAGTGAAATGGAGATATGCTCCAGCTTTGGAAAGGAGTATAAAATGGAATGCAAGAGAAACTACAAAAGTAGGCTTGTTGGATTGTTTTGGGTTTTTTTCAATTACTGAAAATGCAAAAAACCAATTTTTGGATGAGGTCAGCGCAGTGCAGAAGCTGGTGTAAAAGCAGATGTAATAATGAGCTGCAGGGGAAGAAAAGCAATCTCTTCAGATAGAGTAGGAAGTGGTGAAATGGAGGAAGGTCAGTGAGCGAGGGAGGGGCTACCCTGGGCTTGCTAGGACTTGGGGAGGTGAAGGATGAGTCGTGGTTTTGAATTAATTTTACAATTTTAGACTTTAACATAAAATTTTACAGAATGTGTTTCTGCAGCTATGTATATTAAGCTTCCAAGGTTATAGCAGTACAGTGAGTTATCACAGTGCTTCAAGATGGAAGGAGGTGTGTAAAAAATTTGTTAACAAAAGGTGAAAGAAAGGCCATTCAGCTTTGCTCATATAATGACATGTGAAGCATCTGTAACATCAACTACACTTCCACAAGAGATGCTCTCCATATGGACAAGGATAGGGAGCACATCTACAGGGACCTGAATTTGAACAGCTTTAGCCTTTCTGACCGTTGTTAGAAAAAGAGAGATGCAGACTGCACCAAGAAACAGAAACTGGCGTGAACAGAACTCCTGGGTTTGGGTTTGTTCAGGACTGCAGGTTTGGATTTGTGCAGTTCTGTGTATGAAAAGTTACATAAAATACAAATCTGGCAGCATGAGGTGAAGTCTCTGTTCATTGCTTTGTATTACTTGGAATAATGCATTCAGAAACCTTCTTTCATAAAAAAAATTAAACCTAAAGCTTTACTAATCCATTATATCAGTCTTTCTAAAGCATTTGTATTAAATCATCTCACTGCATTTAATGTTCTCAGGGCTTTATTTGAAACTCGCTTGTCCTTTTTTAACATTTGAACAGACTTTGCAAACTGTGGAAGATGTAACATGCATTCATGTTGCCATTTCTGTTCTGAAAGGAAACCTTACAGTTCAAAGAGGAATTGCTAATATGATGGAAGTTGAGGAGGTTTGGCTTGAAAAACTGTTGCCTTATTTGAAGTGTCTTTCAGTAACAGTGCATATAGATTACAGACAGTCACTGAACTGAGGAAGTACTTCTCCAGCTGGAGCTTATGGTTTAGAGTAATGCGTTTTAAATGTCATGCCGCTGGTCCAGGAAGAGAATTTGATCTCATCTAGAAAAAAAATCCTAAATGATTAATTTACTGTAGTATTTTCAGTCTTGTGAGATCTGGAATATTTTATTGAACAACTGTTAACATGATATTAAAAAAGACTGAAACATACTGGTTTTTCAGTCTATATATACAATTATATAAATAATGAATACATTATTTATATGTAAGTAATTGCTTATATGTAAAGAAAATGTATTTAAGTGTATATATGCAGGTATATACATATGTTCATATAATACATTACGTGAAGTATCACATTATTCCAATACAAATAATATGTAATACTTTAATAATATTACTTGTGTAACAATGTCTATAGTAGTAAAACAGACTATTGATGCAGATACACGCACACACATATAGAAAAATGACCAAAGGGAGCTGAAATGGCTCTTGATTCAAAGGGATCTTATTGCAAGGCAATGGAATTAAAAACAAGTCAGACATAATAAGATGAGAGTTTACCAGAGACTGTGTCTCAGATGCCCATTAATCAAGGTTTGTTTTCCCTCACTCTGTCGAAACTGTAGGGTGCTTAATAGTCAAAGGAGTGATTGGTCCTGTAAGTGGAAGGAACAAACCTAAAGCTGCCAAAGCACACAGGCAGAGTGGCAACAGGCGTTGATAACAGTGCCAAAGGCTGCAAACAGATCAAGGACGGTACATCACTGAGTTGAAGTTTAGTTGCAAGTGTTGATAAAGGAGCACTGCATTGGACAGATAATAATTGGGCAAAAAAAAAATTTTTTTTCTTGGCCTTTAGAGAGATTGAGTCATCAATAGTAATGGTTTAAGTGACAAAACTGAAACAAAGTTATTGGATGGCCCCTGTCTGAATGAGTCAGTTGGAGTATTTATATAAAAAGAACATTACAGAGCTAAATTTTTATTTTCCTTCTGTTGCTTTCTATGCAACTCTTGGAATAATAATGACAAAGTGATTGTATTTAGTATTCTTTATTTCTGATAAGTTTCTGTGTGTGCACCAGAGACCTTGGAGTGGCAAAGAGAACAAGATAAAAGCTTGCTGAGTGTTTAGGGCAATGTGTGAGTCACAAGTTTCAGTTTCCTTTTGATATATAATATGTCTGAATCTAGAATGCATCTTTGTAAATAAATAAAACCAAGATAAAGTTTCTTTATCCTGTGATAAACGAGTCTCCTGTTCCTGCAGTTTAGTCTTCACAGCTTCAGCACACTTCAGCAGTGTTGCAAAAATCCTTCTCCAGAGTATACAGTCAGAGCCACTGTCCTTTCTAGGTAGGCTTGAAGACTAATGTTTATGTCATTTGGGTGCCATGGCAGAGTCCAGAAAGTTAAATAAATAACCCATATCAGCTCCGCCCCATTCAGGATTCTTTTAGTTTATGACCTAGAAGTCATTGGATTTCATTTTAGAAGTCAGCAGGTTTAGTTTGGGCTATTGGAGTCTCTTTAATAAAGTTATTTATACAACTTAGTCTAAGAAGGCACATTGTTTTAAGTTATGTATATGTTGCATATTAGATATCTAATATTGCTGTCTATTCTAAGGAATTGGGTTTTACTCGTTCTTACTTCTGTTGGCAGGTGATTCCCTGGTGTTAGAAATTCCAGCTACAGAATTTCCACAGAAAACACAGCGTCAGCCATGTCGTCACCCGGCAGCAATTGCCCACACTTGGAATCAGTTGGAGAGATAACAAAGGAGGAATTGATACAGAAATCTCATGTAAGTTGTAGCAATTCACTTTCTTCTTATCACCCTTAACTGGTCAGGTTCTTTAGGTCCAGATTTTAGTGTATTATTAGTTATAAGATGCATTTAAGTGTCAAGCATGGGTAAAAGCTCCTCGACTGGAATAGTAAGGTTTAAGTAAAGTATGAGAAGAATTATGGACTTGATGAAGCTGAAAATCTACTTTTCAGCACTTAAAGAGCACCTTTGATGTTGTTTGTTGATCAAACAATTGATGTTTTAATGGAATCATTAGTTAAAAGAGTTAGCATAGCACCAAGCTGAACTTTATTTTAATTGCTGTTGTAGCATTTAGTTATTTGGAATGTCAATATAGTGTAGTACAACTGACTTCACATAGAAACTGTAACAAAGAAATTTATGCTTGAATTTACTTGGGTAACCATTCTCTTTTAGATAGAGAAGCCACAGTTTGAGAAACCTCCCCTCCCTGAACTCTTGGTTTCAAGCTAATGTTAATAAATGGAACAAAGAAGGCTCTTGTAACTCATTTTAGTAGCTGGGAGGTGATGAGAAGTGAAACCCTTTCTGTCCATGGTGCTAAATTTCTATAACAGTTAATTTGCTGCTGAGGAGTACAGCATTTTTCTAGTGTTTCATCTTTTTTGTGTAAACCTTTGCAGGTGGTCTGCAAGAAGGAATATGAATTTATTAAAAGTTCTATCGTTTTTATTTCTCTGTTAAATTTATAGGAAAGACCAGTTATGAGGATCATTATAATTACGTGATACGGTACATATTTGTGCCTTATCTAGAAAAGCAATTTTTGGTTTAAGATGAAAAGTTAGAGAGAAATCTGAGGTTTTGGTAGAAAAAAATGCTGATCTTGAGATTATGGGAAGCAAAAAACTAGGTTGGTTATCAACATATCCTTTTATGTCTTAAAGCTATTCATCTGATACTAAGCTTTGTGGTATTTTTTTCTCATTTTGTCTTGAAGTTGTGGTTTACTGGTGAAAATAAGTGAAATAATACTTGCTTTTGTTTTGAACTTTAATAGGGCACTTGTCAGGACTGTAAAGTCAGAGGACCCAACCTTTGGGCATGCTTAGAGGTAAGTTGTTCTGTTGTTCCATAGTAAAGTCATTTTCTAGTAAAGATAAAGTTGGTAGTATTTTTTTTTAAGAAACATCTATAATCAAGTTCTTGAAATTAGTTTGTTTAACTTATCATTTAAAAACAAAATTTCTTCTGCAGTTCCTTATTTTTTAAATTATTTACCATCCATTGGGTACATATTTCTTGTAATTTAATAATAATATGCTTAAAATGTGGTTTTTATTTTTAAAATGTGAATTTTTTTAGTTTTTTATGTGAGTTATGATACTTTGTAGCTCTTAAGTTCCGAAAGTTTTTTTAATCTATTCCCCTGGGTCTGTAGATCTAAAAAATAATATCTTATTCCTGAATTAATGAAATTACTTTTTATAAGCCTTTCTTAGCATTTGTAGTAATACCATCTAGTAGTAAATGCAGACATTTTACAGAATAATGCATACTCTGACTTCTTTATTCTGAAGCAAAACAAAGAAAAAAACCCCTTATTTTGGAACTTCGCAGAGGCTTGTATGAACATTCTCCTAACTTTGTGCAAATTTCATCCAGTCTTTACCCTGGTTATAGCTGTGTCATAAATATGCTTTTGCCTGACTCTTCTTGCTGTCTACAAAAAGCCATAATTTTCACTGTATTTAAAAAAAATACAAAAAACTCAAATATGTTGCTTCTGACTGATCTATGATCCCAGCTGGAAAGCATATAGCTAACTTAGTTTTTAAAATGTCTTGTAAGTTCTTTGGACTTAGAGCTGTGTACAGAGATTGAAATGTTGCCCCGTAGGCTTGACTTCATTTCATGGCAACTTTTCTTTAAGTACTCTCAGAAGGATCTCTAGGCTAATGCCACCCTTGAGATGTATGTATGAGGATTTTTTAAAATCCCCTTCATTCATGTCCTTTTAGGTGGACGCTGGTAACAAATTAAGAGATTATTTTGCTCCTTCTGTCAATAACAGAGATGAAGGGGGAATAAACAGTGTTTAATGTCTTTTGTTAGCTGGCCTGAAAACCTCTTGGGAGTAGGGAAGAGGTGTTCAGGGGTACATCAACATGGCAGGTGGGAAAATGCTGTCAAGCTTAAAACATGTTTTTTATTTCTCACATAGAGCTCTGAGACTGTTACTGAAAAGCTAAATTTTATACCAGTATTTCCATAGGAGAGTCTTATAGTTGCAGTAGGACACTTAATGTCATGCTGTGATGTTTCTCCTCTTGGATGAATTGGCATCTTGTCTTCAGCTTTTTCAGTAGAAAAACCTGGTGAGATCCCAGCATGAAAACTATCTGTAACCTAACAAATATCTGTGATTATTTAATATTGTAAATTTGCCATGTTCAGCTACTATTTGACTGTATAAATTAACGAGCTTAGAGAGTTATACAGATAACCTGCTGTACCCTCCTATGTGATCGGCCTGACTCATGCAAATGAGGAATTAACAAAAATTGCTTGAAGATCGGCAGCTGCAAGATTCCACACTCAGCCAGATATATTTTGCAATGAGCATGATTAAAATTGACTATTATTTTGCATGTTATAACTAGAATGTGGCAAGTTCTTAGCCATGTAGTACTGGGAACTGTTATGTAAAGGTGAAGAAACTAATTAGTTGTGAAGTAATGCTCTGATGAATAGGCACTGCAGATAGGGGCATGTTGGGATTTTTGTATAAACATGTTGTGGTCCAAGGCTGTTGCCATTCAGTATTTCACCACTCAGGCACTGGATTAACGTTGTATTTTCTCTAACAATATTCACCAAATGAGGAGTTGTAAAAAATACAGGTTGACAGTAATATGGATCAATATATAAAAATGGCTAAAAAATTATATTCCAAATGTTGCCCATCAATGAGAGAAGTGGAGTTAAATCTTGCAGCGTTCTTTTTTTGCTTTAGGTGATATTTATTTTATTGCTTACTGTGCATGCCTCTTGGTTTGTGTAGGACTCAGAAGGTTTGAAATTTGAGTGAATTTTAAAGGGACTGGCAGTATATTCCTATTCTGTAAACCTGTTTGAGACCACTTTTTAATTCTGTATACTTCTGTGTATCTTGCCCAACAGTACAGGTGTACATATGTTGGCTGTGGTGAATCCCATGCTGATCACAGTACCACCCATTCCCAGGTATGTGTATTTGCTGATAACACAGTTTCTTGAAGCACTGAAGTAGTTAGAGAACTTTTATTTCAGTGAAGTCAATAACCTATGTTAGCTAACTCTATGGAGGTTTGATTAGCTGTAATTGTTTTTCATGTTATAGAAGCAGGTCTTGCTAATTAGGAGTATGTGAGTTTACAGTTTATGTGCAGCTGCATAATTAGTTATGCAGTTCTTCTAAAAACACGGTGAAAATGAAAACAAAGAAGAAAAATTACTGCTGATTTTCAAGATACGCAGACGAAATACTTATTGAGTACCTCAGCTGATGTGTAGTACTTCACTACTTCAGTATAAATTTCTGTGGCTGCCTGATACTAGGGTTTTACAAGAAGTATGTGGTCTTATGACTGCATTTTACCACCACTCCTGAATTTTCTGTTTTGAAGCAGGACCTTAAAAGGAGTGAGCATTTATACAAATTGACAGTACATTAATATAAATCTATATAAATACTTTCAGGGGTTTTTTTTATCAGCTGTTAAAGCTCCATCACTGTTCTAAGAGCCTTTAGAATAGACTCAGAGATGAGGTGTTTCTAGAGTAGTTGGGGAACAGATGGTCTCTGAATTTCTTGCCTACAGTTTTATACCTCTTGGCTTCTTACAGTAGTTAATTCCTGCTTTGCATGCTGCCTTAGCAATGTTACGTACTTGCCAGGTAGGAGAAACCAGGCAAACTATTCATTCTCTGTCAGTGACATCCTTGTCTGCATTTTCTTATTACTTAATTTTAATTTGAGGATAGTAAGCACTTCTCTGGATTCTTCTTTAATAAAAATATCAATAAACTTATTAAAATGAGAGAAGTGAGGTTGGCATGAATGAATTTCTGCTTACTCCTGTACTGCAGATAGTCATGTTCGTTGCATACACTCCAAGAAAATTACTAAGCTACTGCTCTGAAGTCTTGTAACTATGTACAGATCTGAAGCTGCAGAATTAAGCATATTCTCGTGTTTACAATTGTTTGAGTTATTTATGTAAGTCTGATGTTTTTAGTAGGGGGAGGGCTACCTAATGAGATTTTAGCCCACTTTACATTAAAAACATTGTTCTTGTTACAAGGATTTACTAAATGAAGGGAGGAGGAACTTGGGCATCCTGCAGCAGTTGTAGTATTTTCCTCATTTCTAGCAAATCCCCTCATTGTCTTTAAACCTGGCTGATACTGACATATAAGGAAGAAATACAGGAAGGATTAGTGAAAATATTTGGAGGAAGCTAGCAATTGTGTACCCAATCTTACATTAAGCAAGGAGGTTAAAAAATATTAAGATTTGAACAACAAAAATATTCTTCATCTGTCAAGTTTTTATATTGCTTCACAGTGTGAAGCTGTCAACAAAAGAACTGTTTGAGTCTAGAATGCTTGGTTTGATCTGAGCGCCTCTTACTGTAACTGAACTAAAAATTTTATCTTAGTCTTCAGATTGCTGCATATAGCCTGAATTTCTTACAGCAAACCATGAGAAAGAAACATTGTAGAGGAGGTAGCTCCCATTATGGCCAGTTACGGATATTCCTTGAGAACTGTTTGTTGTGAATTGTAGCACTTCTAACAAGAGGCTTTCTTCTTATTTTTTTAATTACGGAGAGGTATGTCAGATATGACAATGTCTTAGATTCTGTTCGCATTTTGTTGCTAATTTGAGTGATTTGTACTAAAAACGAATGTTTGTGCTAAAATTTCAGTAATCGAATTGCTCTTTTTTACTATTCTAACACACATACTTGTTTCATTGTTGAAAAACCTAGAATTTTAATGTAGCTATTCTAGCTTGCATGTGGCAGGATTTAGTTGTTCCCAATTTCTGAATCCCAGTTGTGGTTTTTGTTCTGTTTTAGGAGACAAAGCACTGTCTAACTGTCAACCTTACTACTCTCCGTGTTTGGTGTTACGCCTGTAGTAAGGAAGTATTCCTGGATAGAAAATTAGGATCTCATTCTCCACTACCAAGTACAAGATTGTCTCACCAAGCACAAGAAAACAGCGTGCAGGTATTTTTTAACCCAATGGAGCAAAGGCAGCCGTAGCTTTGCAGTAAACACTGTGTTTTCTCTTAAGTGAGGGACTGACTTTTCCTCTGTACTTGTGGCTTTATTCCTCTCTATTTTCATAAAATTTTTTTGGCTTTACTGGCATCAGTCCTGTTCAGTCTGATCTTTTCTCGTAGGTAAGTGTTCTCTTGGAGAAAGTTACACTGCAATTTCTAAGTACAATTGTTTGGAATAATGCAGTACAAGTAACAAGTAGAAGTATTTCTAAATGTGTTTTGCTGGAGACATAGAGCTGTGGAATAGAGACCATCATGCACAGGTTGAACAGAAAGATGGGCAGTTTTTCAGGCTATGTAACGAAGAAATATTTTTATCTCAAAGTTTAGTATTTAATATGAATGTTATCTGGTCATTTTCTCATAAAATGCCAGCAGCTCAATTGGAATATCACCATTGGAATTTTTTAAAAATTTCTGTTGTATAGAAATTCTTGTCATTTGATATAAAGCTGAGTTCAGACTTCTGAACTTCTGTTCTATTACATTTAACCTGCTTTAATCTTCCAAGGAAACAGGTATAATACACAGAAAAATCAGTAGAACGTAAAAAGTCTATGAAACATTTTGTTTAGGGTTTTTGTTTATGTGCTCACCAAAAGAGCCTGTCATGCAATAAATGCCTACCTGTCTACTGCTTTGTTTCTCTATCTGTACATTTTTCTTTCAAGAATTTAATTTGTCCTCATTAACTGTAGAGAGCCATCTGGTGGCACATCAAAAACACCTACACTGGCTTAGGTGATGCCTCCTGCCTTAGCTCTTCCGTGCTGCCTGCTTTGTTACCCAGGGGAAAGAGATGCCATCCTTGGCTTTGTTTTGGTTCTTCAGTTGTTGCTAGAAAATCATGCAACGACCTGAAAACAAAAACATGGGGGGGTTCTTAGTAAACTTTCTCAGGGTACCTGTGGAGTCCTGGAGTTCTCACTTCATGTGCAGTGAGATTTCAAAATGCATTCACATAATTTTCCGGTTCTAGATTTGTTGGTAAAATTACACATAAGCTTAATTTTAAGTGGAAGAGTGATAAATAGAAGTAAATATTCTTTTTCTCCTTTTAAGGATTTTAAAATACCCAGTAATCCCACACTGAAGATTCCATTAGCCGCTGTATTTGATGACTTAGATATAGAAGTGGAAGAAGATGAATTGAAGACCAGAGGTAATAAAAGCAAAACCCTGTGCATTATTGCATGTTTTCAAGTCTGTTTTCAAGCTGTATACTAATTCTCTTCTAAGTGGAACTGTTTCCTTTTCTGCTCCAACTCAGATGTTTATTTTTAATTCACCTTTCTTGCAGCAATTTTGCCTTCAGAGCACTTAACCTTTGTGCTGAAAACAGGTTGATAATGTAGAGTTGTTTCCGTTATTGCTGGGCAGGGTTTACACACAGCCAACCTTCTCTGTTTCTCACACCACCAACCAGGGAGTGGGTTGAGGGTGCACGAGAAGTTGGGAGGGGACATAACTGGGACAGCTGACCCCAACTGATCACTGGGATATTCCATAACATGGCATCCTGGGAGAAGAAGAAGGAAGATGGGGACTTTCAGAATTAGGGTGTTTGTCTTCCCAAGTAATAATTATTCATGATGGAGCCCTGCTTTCCCGGAGATGGCAGAACACCTGCCTGCCCGTGGGAAATGGTGAATAAATGCCTTGTTTCGCTTTGCTTGTGCAAAAAGCTTTTGCTTCACCTATTAAATTGTCTTTATCTCTACCCATGAGTTTTCTCACTTCTACAATTTCGCCCCCCATCCCACCATGAGGGAGTGAGTGAGCGGCTCTGGGGGGTTGAGTTGCTGCCTAGAGTTTGCAGTGAGTCTCCTTCACTCATCAACTACCAGCTTTCCCTCTCCTAAGTCTGCTGGCATTGGTCAGAAAACCTGCCTTGTCCCTTCTGTTGTCTGGCACAGTCTTACAGGATATGACACCACCCCACTAATTTGCCATCTGCCCTTAAATCATTACGCCATGTGTTTTATCCCTAGTTAGTTTCTCAAACCAATGCGTGTATTTGTATATTTTTATCTCTACTTGTGTTATTAGTGTTTTGGGCAATGTAGCTTACATTGCAATAATATACAATTAGAATTGCATTAAAGTTCCCAGTAGTGATGATGTGACTATGTTAAGACACTTAAAATTGAAAGGAAGTAACTTCTTCAGCATTGTTCTAACTGTGCTCTTAAAATTTCCTTTGAAATGCTTTTGGTAAAGCAAACATTAGCATATATCTTCACAAGAAAAGAAGTCTGTTTGAAAACTTCCCTTGCAATACTACAGGCTGGAAAAATGCAGGGAGAGTATCTTCCTGGAATATCTGCTGCTTCTCAAAAAACGAAATAAAATTAAAATCCTCTGACTGTTCTTGGTTTTCAATTTCAGTAAAAATGATTGTTCTCTTTGTAACAGAATTTGGAACGCATGTTCTAGTACAGGAAGCAGGACTGTATTTCCATTCAGACAGATAGAATGACATTTTAAAACCTAATTTTTAAGTCCTGTCTATTAGAAATTGTAACTGAACTAACCCAAGTGGTTTTCAGATGTAGAAAGATTTTCTTAGTAACATTTATTTTTCTGCCACAGAATAAAACTACTGGGGTAGTTCCTATACTTCAAGAATTGCATAGAGTCATCAGTATTGGTTGCTGAATGTTAAGGTTTTTTAAATTTTTGAGTTTTACTGATTCTTTGCTTAGAAATGTTACTGTTCCCTCATACAAAAGCAACTTTATTTTTAAATATTACTTCATTAATGTAACACTTCAGTAGCCATGAATAGCATAATTCACGATTATGGAAAGAATATATGTTAATTGTAACTTCCATGTGTGTGGAAAAAGTGTATGTGACTATCTGTAAAGGAAGTGAGGAGTGTTGGTTAGGAAATAAACTATGTGAGGAAGTCTAAACTGAGCAGTCTGTTTATAAAAGTAAAGGTATATCATTGAAATAGAAAAAGACTAATTGCAGGACTAGTCTGGGATAATCACATGCTGAGTAGGTTTTGAATATTGAGTGTAAGCTGACTTAGCATGAACTTGGGACAGAAGAATGAAATCTTTGAGAAGCTTTTGGTAATGTGATTAGTTACAAATGCAGCATAGCAACACTTTAACTGAACAAGTAAGTCATTAAGCTGAAGTAAAACTTCAGTGTTGATAAACATATTTTAAATTAAAATCTGCAGGTGTCATAAAGAGTGAAAAGTTAGTAAGATGAAATACAGTCCACTTGCCCGAAGTGTTTTAGTCAGTCAAGATCAAAACAATTATTACTTCTAGTTAGATTTGTGTTCCTTTTAAGAGTCCTGTGTTTCTTTTAGTTGCAATTCTGCATTATAATCGGTATCCCAAGTGTTACATGAGTATTTTGGTTAGTACGTATTTTCTAGGAATTATTGGATTAACAGACTTGTATTTATTCTGTTTTCCAGGTCTAACAGGATTAAAAAACATTGGAAACACTTGTTACATGAATGCAGCTTTACAAGCTCTTTCCAACTGGTAAGGAAAATGATAGTTAATGCAATTTTATATTTGCTTATGCATGCATTTTTTCCAGATGGACTTAAGGGGTTTGAAGAGCTGCACTGCCATGGAAGAGGACGTGTATTTGTTGACTCTCAGTCTTGTATGCTGCAAACAATTTATTATGGTATATGGGCCACTCAGCTTTTTCCCTGTTTCATTTTAATGCCTCCTACAAAAAAATAGATGCAGTTTTCGAAATTAAAAGAAAATCTGAAAGAAGCTACTGGATTTGTGGATTGGTCTTTGTATTTCTTTTTTCCTTTCATACAGAAAAAATCAAAGGAAATGCATAAGAATAAACCCTAATTCAAAAAGAGAGATACTAGGGTCAGAATTCAGTTGTTACAAACAATGTGTCTGAAACATTCTGTGCTAAATCATGGTAGGGATAGATAAAATGCAAATTCCCATGTCATCTCATGGGAATACTAGACAAGTTCCCTAAAGGAGAAATCTACAGACGTTGACCAGGTAAAAACAGTATCCCAGCTGTAAAGTTTCCTGCAGCAGGAGTGGCGTGGCGGTGGCAGGTCCTGAGCAGGTGTCATACAGGGTCACTGTGAGTGCCTGCCTTCGGCCACAGGCCAAGAGCGGGCAGGGCTGAGGACCTCACTGAGGCTCTCTGATGAGGGAGAGGAGAACTGAGGCAGATCTCTCTGGAAGATAAAGAAGTGGACAAGGCACCATGAGGAAAGTACTCTGTTGAGAAACACCAAATTTTGCAAGTTTGCTGGGATGTCTCCTTTCTTGGAGAGAAATGGATCCAGTATGTATGAGGGGTTGTGACTTCAGAAAGGAGGTTGAAGGGAGAGGAGAGAGTATGTGAGTTGGCAGCACTGCATGGAAGAAATATAAATAATGATTTAAGTGGAAATTATTTGCCTACACACATCTTGTGCAACTGTCGGATTCTAGAGAAAAGATTTGTTTGGGATGCTGTTTATGGACTGGGCTCATGGTGATTGTTGCTGGAGTGGTACATGTGTACTTCTGTGACAGCTAGGAGGAATTGCCTTGAATTTGAATCCCATTAGAGAATTCTGGTACTTTGAGAAATGTCAGAACACGTTTGAGGAGCAGCGTGGCTGTGCTGCTGAAGTTGTCCTACCAGGAAATGTTTGGTTGCAGCATTTAAGAACGTAGGAAGTGGAATTGTTCAATTATAGAATAGTATTGCTCTTCTTATTTTATAATCCTGTATGAAATGTAGATTTCCTCTTGTATTTTAGCAACCTGAAAAAATTACTGTTTTCTTCTTTTTATTCAGCCCACCTTTGACGCACTTTTTTCTTGACTGTGGAGGCTTAGCCCGAACAGATAAGAAACCTGCAATTTGTAAAAGTTATCTCAAGCTGATGACAGAACTTTGGCACAAAAGCAGGTATTAAATCATTTTGGTGATGAAATTATATTAAATAGACTCCAGAGTCATGAGGGATGCATTAATCTGTTGTAGGTTTCTAATTTTTATTTCCTGTGTTCACAGAATTCCTCTTAAAAAAAAAATGAGAATGGAAAGACTAACTTGCAGCACTTCTTATGACCTATTCTTTTCCATATATACCAAAGATAGGACAAGAAATAGATTAGAGGAGCACTGCGTGTTACTTACATATAAACTCTAAAAATGTTTATATTTGCCAGAAATACATCTGAAATGTTTAACTACTTTATCCTCTCTGTGTCCTTCATTCTGTATCAATGTTTTATCAATTTCTATTCTTTCCTTATATGGAAATTGTGTTATATCTGTCTAAGAAAATATTTCAAAATATAAATACAAAGGTAAAACAGTACTTGTGCACAGTGCCAAGAGTATGTCTGACTTGTCATCTGGTTGTCTGACAAGAAATGTGCCATAAAAGACCTGATACAGTCACTGTTTCAGTTGGATGACAGGTTTCTAAAAATGATGTCGTTAATAATTCAATACCAATATTATGTTTTGTTAAGATTAATATTATCGGTGTTCAGTTGCTGGTAACATTATGATCCCAGTAAAGATTAAAAAATCCATTTAAATGCTTTCTTTTTCAGTGTTTAAATATTTAAAACTTTCTTTTAGGCCTGGATCAGTTGTTCCTACTGGTTTATTTCAAGGAATCAAAACTGTTAATCCAATGTTCCGAGGCTACTCTCAACAGGTAAAACTTTCTGATGTCTTTTAAATCTGCCTAAGCCATAATGCTATCTCTTAATTAGAAATCTAATGCTTAAGATACCTTATGTCCTATATTTGTTTAGAGCAAATGCACCATAAACTTTAGTTAATATGACTTGAATGTAGATCATCTGAAATGCAATAATCAGTAGTTAAGTCATGTTTTATATTTATTTACATCAAATTCTCAGAAGGCCTTCAATTTAGAATAACTCCTTTTCTTTCAGGAAGATCTAAGTAATAATATCTGAACTTCTCCTTTGCGTGGAATAATGCTGCTAACGTTTTAGCAGTCGCAGAAAACAAAATAAAGATGTTCAAAACCAAAAAAGACTATAACAGTTTTTTAATATATTTATCTACCAATGATATTTAAAAAAAATTCACAGTATGCATTTCCATTTAGTATCTTGGAAAAAAGGCCCACCATTTGTGTGTTATGAAAACCACAAGTTGGTAGCTTGATAAATAGGTGAGGGTTATTATATAGCAAAGGCATTTTTCAGTTGCTCCTTCGTACAGTATCTTGGTGCATCCATACAGTTTGGAGCACTTCATTAAAAGCTTTAGGACTTGGTGAGAAATTTAAACCTTGTACTGAGAAAAGCTTACTGGTGTCTTTCAGGAATCTGCATTTATTGAAAGGAATTTTGCTGTTTCCATTATGTTTCATATGTGTGGAGTGAAGGATTAGGACACAAAAAAAAAGGTTCAATTGCTGCATGTAGCTGTAAAGTCAGTGTTTAAATACTAATCTTAATGTTCTATAATCTGCTCATGTATTTCTAAAGTGCCACATGGATTTCTGAAAAAGGGGAAATTCAGCCTTGATAACCAAAAAGAAACTGTATGGAAACTTAATTCTTGCAGCTTTGAACATTGATGAAAACATCTTTTTCCATGTAGAGTAACACTTAATGAGAACCTTTTTAGGCTAGGCCTGGATCATAGTTCAGTTGTATGTTCAGCAGGTTTCATGGCAACAATTAAAACACAGCAGGGCTTTCATAAGCAACACTTTCCTAGTGCTCAGCCTTGCAAGCTGGGCAGCTATGTCCAATCTTCAGGCAGAAAATTACATTGATCAATGAAGAATGTTTATCAGTTGATCTGTGTCTTGATATTTTTGTTAATTCTGGTTTTTTATGAAAGGATTGCCAGCAAGTAGGCATGCTGGGTGTTTTTTCATTACCCAAATCCAAATGCGGTTCTGTAAGTTGCAATTTTTAAGAAAAGAAGTGTTCTGTAGTCAGCAGTTTTGAGCTTAGTAAGTAATTGCTCTGATGGATGGGAATGTTTAGCAGCAAAAAATTAGTATTATGAACAACCAGAATACAAAAAGAAAAGCAGAAGAAAAAAAAAAACAGTAGTAGTTGCTAACAAGAGGCTTTTGTTTTCTTGCATTCCTGCTTTATTAGATACTTTCTATTGCCAAGAACCAGGCAGCTGTGCTGATTGATGAAATTTGGTGGCTTTTAAGATGTTTCCAAACACAGATTAGACTTGTAGTAATACCTTACAGCTCTTTGTGGGAACACATTTGGGGAATTTTGTTGAGGCTTTAGAAGAAGAACTGTGATATTGTTGGTGGTGTGATGCATTGGAAAGACAGGCTAAGAAGCATCATAGCACTTTTTAATAAAGTACTTCATGCCCTGTGAAAGCAAGGCTCTGGTTGCTTTGCTGGATAAGGCTTATAAAAACTGTCTAAAATACTCCATTACAAGCAAAGCTGGAGTCTGACCACACTGCTGGTAGTTGTTTGAGTTACATTTATCATTCCAGTAAGCTATGGCAGCATATTTGTTGGTGTTAAAGTCATTTATTTTGTGAATTGGAATGTTTTGGAGGAAACTTGTGTGATAAGATTGTGACATGCAAGAAATGTATGCAGGAAACATACATGGTCTGGAAATGAAAGTCATTTTGAACATTAGACCTGGGACAGAGGAATTTTCATTATTCTTCTTTAACAGCCAGCTTTTGTTTTAGTTATCTGTATCTTTTCCTGATAAGAATATCTTTTAGATAAAATAATGTAATACGGTAAAACTTGTCTGAAATTCTAGGACGCACAAGAATTTTTGCGTTGTCTAATGGATTTGCTTCATGAGGAACTTAAAGAACCAGTTGTAGAACTGGAAGATGCCCAGCTTATGAGTGTTGAAGAGAGTATGGAAGAAGATAAGAGCCAGTCAGACTTAAGCTTTCAGCCCTGTGAATCCTGTGGTAACTCTGATAAAACAGAAAATGACACAATTTTCAAACCTGTCTTAGAGGATCCTGCAGAAACAACCATGTTAATTCAGGATGATGATAACAACTCAGTCATATCCAAAGACTGGCAGAAAGAGAAAATACCAAGCAACAAACTTAAACGAGCAAATTCTATGGAAGACTTGGAAAAAGATACAAACACTGCTTCAGAGACCACTGAATTTTTAAATAACCAAGGAACTGTCAAAGTACAGATACACAGCAGATTCTCAGGTAATGCATTGCTAAAGTGCAATTGAAATAGTCAAAATCTTAGCCAGAATATCTGTGGGAGTGGAAGTGAGTTGTAGAATATAGTAGAGGTATAGGTCAAATAGGGTAGGTGGTTTTATATGTAAACAATGTACCCTCTTAGGTGTTCTGAATCCAATTTTAATTCCCTTAAAAGTTAACTATTTGTATTTGATAAGGTTTTAGATAACCAGAAGAGTGGGGTTTTTTGTTTTGTTCTTAACTTAAAAGGAACTAGAATGGTGCTACATTCCTAAATGTCCAGTGGCCTGACAGTGTGGATAAATAAGTGACATGACCATTGTGTCTGTTCACTCAGCAGTAATTTTTTTCATAGAATTTTTGTAAATCTCAATTTCAGACTACATCAATGACGTTCACATGAATGACGTATCTGCAGCCCAAACACCATCATCAGCTGAAGGATTGAACACACGCTTATCAAACAGCCCTCCAAAATCATTCCCATCATGCTCTTCACTGGCACAAGTCCACAAAAAAGGTAGAGGCTCTTTATTTTCCTCCTGGTACTGACTTACTCTGTAGCATAGTTTTCCTTGTGTTTCTTATGTCTTGTGTAACACTGCAGTGTTGTTTCTAAGGGGGTTTTATCCCTGCTTCTGGTGGGGAAAGGGAGTGTTATGTAAGCTGGACATGCCAGATAATTCCCTGTGTTTCTGTAATCTTCTGATTCTTTTGAAGCATGGACAGTATTTGCCTCTATTTTGGGAGGACAGAATATTAATTTTAGACAATTTTCTCAATTGCACTGGTTTGGAGAGAGGAGAAAGGTGTAAGAAGTTAGTACCCCCAAAGGTAATGCTCTCCAGAGAATAAGCTGATTGGTTCTTCAGCAGAAGCTCAGTAAATCACCATTTTAGTCAATTAAGGTATAAGGAGCCTTGTAGTGTATAATTGTACTGTAGATAGGCCTGTAAATGCTGGCTGCTTTATGGTTGTTAATGTCCCTGCAGTGCAGAGTATTTCTTTTGGCGCTGCAGCACAATGCATTTATGAGCATCCGGAATATTTATACTTTTACTTGCCTTTACGTATAAGACAGTGCTGCTTTAGGGCATGAGGAACAATATATAATTTTTTTTCCCTGATTTGTCTAACAGTAGACCACTTTAAGCAAAGCTTGTCTTTCAGAGCATGCTTTTAAAACATTGCACCAAACCCAAACCAAAAAGTAATACAACTTTATTGTTGTAATCCTGCTTCATTCAATAGTCTGTCCAGATAAGTTCTGAACTTGTGAACATTCATGTTATCTTTTTAATGCTTTAGCATTGGTGTTGCATGACAGTGATTTAATGGATTTAAGTCATTGACCTCCTTGGTTCATTTGTTCAGCAGCTTTGACACTGCATCTCTACTACTGTCTCCAGTTTTGGCTTCACCATTACAGGAGGGTTTTAGACAACCTGAAGTGAGTCTGTCAGAAGAGGTACTCGGTCACTGGTGCTTGTCATGCCCAAGGAGAGGTTGAGAGACCTGGGGTTTTTCAATAAGCGACTCCAGTAGTACCTTTAGTCTACTTCAATCCACTGTCATCAGTGTTGTCATACAGTAACCTTGTGTGTGAGCTCTTCAGCCCAGCATGGTTAAAGCTTCCCGGAAAGATCTGATCAAATTAAGCATCAAATAGAATGTTCCTTTTTATACCTTGGGGGATTCCTGTCAGGATAAATCAGTCATGTAGCAAGAGGCTGTAGGTTTCAAGACTGGCAGTTTGAGTTTTACTCAGAGAGGCAAAAGTTTCTGTTGGTTGTCCCCAGCTGCTTGAGGAACTCACATGAATTGCCTGTACTGGCAGTAATGTGATCTCATCATTCTTAAGAAATATTTAGTAAATAGAAAACAGGGCTTGGCTCATAATTTAACCCTGAATATATGAGACTTCTAATTATATTACACAAAGTTGAAGGAAATCAGAATCCACTGGCTTTTGGCTTACTGCAGCATTTTATTTTTGTCATTTTATAGTTTCAACGATATCGTCACCAAAAAGGAAGAAGCGCAAGAAGTACAGGAGTGTTATCTCTGATATATTTGATGGGACTATAATAAGTTCAGTCCAGTGCTTGACTTGTGATCGGGTAAGGAGAGGAAGTTCTAGCTTTTAATATGTTCTTTTCTTACTGCTTTATCAATATAGTCATTCTCTGGTAATTTGAAATTCTTTTGTGGCAGATTTCCTCAGAAGGTTCCTACTTGTTTTCTCAAATTGTAATAGTGGCTACTACCACCACTTTGTATTTAGAATAGCTTGTATTCATTGAGCTGGATATTTACTCAGAGCTGACAAATAACATTTTGAGAATTGCTTTACAGCAGGTGGAGAAAGAAGGTTCCTCTTCAACTTCAATTAGGTCTATTTAGTTTTTAGTAATGTTCTGAATATCCTAATGCATACCTGCTACTGTCCTAAGTTCTCAGGTCCCTAATCAAAGAAAAGATAAGACAGCAATTAATATAATGGTGTTACAGTCTTATCAGATAGATTGAGACTAACAAAATTAAGGTCTTTCAAAAAATCTGAGTAAAGACACTAACTTTTGCAGTGATATGAATCATTAGCTGCTTTCTGAAGTTGTCCTCTGCTGCAAAAGGAGGTGCAACATAGGAAGGAAGAGGTTTTTTTTTCTTTTTCTGTACTATTTGGTCAGTGAATTACTTGGAACAGCACATGATCTTTTTTTAAAATGTCAGTTACCTAAATATGTCTAGTGGACTGCTTTAGTTTCAAAGCGGTTGTATCAAATACTGGATGTCTAAATTTTTACATTGAGGACAACTTTCTCAACATAAGGCTTAAACCTAAGCCTGGTGTACTTGCATGCCTTTAATACTTCTCTTGGTTTAGATCTAAGAACACAGAGGCCTCAGGGTGATCTGGTGAACAAGTTCAAAAAACAAACAAGAATTTCTGAAATGTGTTTGACGTTTGATTGTGTGACTATGTGATCACTAAATGAAGTACAGAAGCAAGAAAATGCGCAGCTGGGTCTCCCTTGCAGCGAGTCCAGTTACATCAGGTCAAGATAATGTCAGAGTAAAATACTGTGGAAACAATGGACTGAAGCTTTCTGAAACTATTTGTATAACACAGCCTGAGGCAAAAATCGTAGTGCTTTGTATGACTGATACGAAGACAAATAATAATGACCTAAAAAAATGTTTTAGTGGTAACAATGTGCCAGTTCATTCTTAAATGTTATTTTTTTGGTTCCTCTAGAAGTTCATTTTTTAGAAAATGAATTCTTATTAATCTACTTTTTAATAATTAATTTGCTACCTAGTGTAATTTTCAGTTACTTGGTAGTTACTAGTGAGCTTTTCAGAATTCAGTTTAATTGCTGTTTGTCTTCAAGCGTAACTCCATTGTGTTTCATTTATTTTCTTTCTTAGCTGTCTGTAACCCTGGAGACCTTTCAGGATCTGTCCTTGCCTATTCCAGGTAAGGAAGATCTCGCTAAGCTCCATTCTGCAAGTCATCAGACGTCTCTAGTCAAGGCAGGGTCATGTGGAGAAGCATATGCCCCCCAGGGATGGATAGCCTTTTTTATGGAATACTTCAAAAGGTAAATAGTATTTACCTTGTTTTATTTAATTATGTATTTTGACATTCTAGTTTCTGCTCTTCTGGCAGAACATTTGTTGGTTTTCTTTCTTTTCTGTCAATGATGTTTCAGGTTTGTTGTCTCATGTGTTCCTAGCTGGTTTTGGGGTCCAGTTGTAACCTTACAAGATTGTCTTGCTGCCTTTTTCGCCAGAGATGAACTCAAGGGTAAGAGGTTAATTACCTGAACATGTTTCTTCTGTGTTTTTTTTCCTCCTGTCACAATGAGATGATTAATATCTTTGTAGCTTAATGCAATTAAACAGAGGCCACCTGTTAGAGTGTAATACAGTCAATCCTTGTTCTTTTGGGATCATTCATTTCAGAAAGGTAAGCTTCTCATTCAACTGAATATTTGAGATAAGAAATGCCTATGAAAGCTGCTTTAGAAATGTCAAGTCAGTCTGTATTTGGTTTAGTGAAATTGTATCAACTGAAGGTTCATAAAAATTTCAAACCCACTATATTAATATTCATTCTCATAACCTCAATTTGGACGTAGTAAATGATTTACCTTTTAAATTATATAGCATCATCTCTTCAGATTATACTGTACTGCTTCGTAGTTGAAGACATAAAACCTAAGAACCTTTTCTGTAGTTGCTATGTCAAAACTATTATGACTGTTAAATATTGGATGCAACCTAAAGATAAATTCCCTTGAAACTTTTGTATACCAAATGTACACACTTCAAGGGTAACTGCTCCGATGTAGAGAATAATCCCCGGTTTTCTTCTCCCTGATGTTTGCAGGTGATAATATGTACAGCTGTGGAAGGTGTAAAAAGTAAGATGGCTTTTACCTTTGTTTTACCTTGTCTTCCTTTAAGGTTTTACTGCTTCTGTTAGTCAAGAGACATTTATTTCTGTTGGCTATGTCCCAATAGTGTTCATCTTTTGATATGACCCTGTGTTCTGGTTGTCAGAAATTCAGTATTACCTAGGTGCAGAGGTCAGGAAGCACTGACTTACCTTACCACATGTGCTTAATTCTTTCTCATGCCCTTACACCTTTAGATCTAAGTTGGTTTTGTTTGACAAAATAAAAGCTCTTAGCCCTCTCTAATACTAGCAGCTTTCCCCTGATATGCAGTAGGTCACTAAGGTGTGTTAAATAAATAAACTATGGCTTTAAATGCTAAAGAACCAAGAAACGGAAGTGGTTTGAAGACCGCTTGAAGCCCTTTATGGTACAGGAGTGTCATTCCTTCTTGTATGTGCTGTAGATAATTTCTGAGAAGTAAACTTAGTTCGTTTCTTTTTTGTCTTTTGCTGGATAATCAGCTTTCATGAAGCTTCAAGTTCTTTCCTTTATGTTAAGAGAAACTGTTAGCTAGCTGGGACTTGATTGTACTTGCTGTTTTGAATTTTTCAGTACTACAGTTTGTCTTGTCTTAGGAACCATCATTGTTTGTATCATTTTGGCTACTCCATGTCTAGTCTACATTCCAGAAATATTTTGGGTTTACTAATGGCAATGTTCAGCTTAGGCTTTTGCTGATCTAGTGCAATAAAGTAAAACCTCTTCAGAATTCATTATTGGTTGTTTTGGTCTGTTTTTTTCTTTGCTTAGGTTAAGAAACGGAGTGAAATTCTGCAAAGTGCAAAAATTTCCTGAGGTACTGTTACAATATGCACTTCAAAGCACTTTTTTTGCATGATTAGGAATGTAAGACTAATGAGTTGTGTGGAGTAAATTGTGTTTATAATGCTGTGTGATCAAAGTCTTATGTTCATACTGGCATTTGTTGAAGAATGTGAGCAGCATGGTTATTCACCCTGTAAGAAAATGTATCTTGTACATGACAGGGATAGGAATGGGATTTCCCTCTGTTATTACTGTTGATCTGTATACTGCAGACAGTAACAACATTCCTATTCTATGTTATTATATATACTACTATTTAAACTGTAGGTCATAGAATCAAACACCACAGCCAGACTGGAAAGCTTGTCTATAAGTAACATTTGTAACTTTACATTTAAAAAGTAATCCAGTCTTAGCCTTCAAAGCATGAGTTGATGGCTTTAGTAATCAGGAAGAATTAATGTCCCTCATGACAAGGCTGTGTAGTGTGTGCATTTAGGAAGAGAAAACGTACATTTTTTGGTGCTGCATCTGTGTTAGTAGCCACAGCTGATTAAAATGTAGAGCTTGTGAATATAGAGCTTCAGGTCATAGGGAAAACTATTCTTTTTGGGCTGATAAAAGGAAAAGATGGCACACGCAGTTCAGGTATTTAATGTCAAATAGCATGTATAGTTCTTGACTGAATCCGTCAATCCTTCTTACAGATTCTGTGCATTCATCTCAAAAGATTTAGACATGAACTTATGTTTTCAACAAAAATTGGGACCCATGTGTCCTTTCCCTTGGAAGGCCTTGACCTTCAGCCTTTCCTTGCAAAGGACAGTCCAGCTCAAATTGTGACTTACGATCTCCTGTCTGTCATCTGCCATCATGGAACTGCCAGCAGTGAGTATGAGCGTGATTGTTTTGTCTTTGCAGTTGGTACATCAGCACTTTTCTTTAAGGATGATAACTACATACTGAAGGGTAAATAGATAAACAATGATAATTATAATGTGGATGATGAATGCTGTGATTTTTATCTTGACTCAAAAGATTTAAGGCTTGCTCTGAAAGAGTTGGCACATCTTTGAAATTATATAGCATACATAAATAAAATTGAAGGTGCAAAAAAAAAAAATTAACAGGTCCTGGAGTATTAAGTAAGAAAACTATATCCACTGTTGAACAACATCTATGTTGTTCATAACTGCTGTTCATGTCAATGCTTTGTGTGCCTTAATTTTTTGGAAACTGTTTACAAAGCATCACGGAGTTCCCGGTCATTTTTTCAAAATATGTTCTCTTGGATAATTGCTGCCATTTAACCCCAAAACAGGTGGTAACTGCTATTTATGGGTAGTGCTGAGTAGCTGAATAAACATCTTACTGCTTTATGTTGAGGTCATTTCTGCCTAGATGAGTTCAGTATTAAGATTTGGAAGAAAGGAGAAACAAAAGTTTTAAGCCAGAAACTTCATAGATTTTTATAGAAGTTAGGCCCTCATACTTCTCAAACTTGAAGTAGCCATTGTTTGAATTGTTTTTTTTTTCCATTCCTTTTTTTTTTCTGGATGCTTTTTCACCTTCCACTTAGTGCTTGCTAAGTGGTGCTTCACATAATCAGTTTAGTAGATAGTTGATTATTTACTTATTAGCAGTTAAATATGTATTTAAAATAGCAATAATTTAAAATATATTATGAATAGTCTTTGAAACAGTTAATTATGGTTGTGATATCATGTAGCTTTTCCACATCTATGCTACTTTCTATTATAAAGCATACAAAGATTTGAAGAGAGATGGTAGTGGGAATTGATGAGGCTAAGGTGTTCAGACAGTCTTACTCTGAATATCATGGTTCAGGACTGCATTAAACAACACGCTGCTTGAAGATTGCACGAACATGCTGAAATGGGTGTTTAACTCACCACTAGCTAATAGAAATTCAGAAAAAAATCTGATGTTGAGTTTGAGGGAAGTTAATTTCAAAGTCGTATCTGCTAATGATTCTGTTGCTCCCATTTAAGACTTGAGGGTTTTTTTAGGACTTACTTCCTTTTCATGTGTTGCAGAGTAAAATGGGCAGCTCTAGACATTCTTCAATAATTTTTGCTTCTTACACCCTAGGTGGACATTATATAGCTTATTGTCGCAACAATTTAAATAATTTGTGGTATGAATTTGATGACCAGAGTGTCACAGAAGTATCAGAATCCACAGTGCAAAATGCAGAAGCCTATGTTCTCTTCTACAGGTAAGACATTAAAAGTACAATCATACCCTTATAAGTCATGTATGTACATTACTTTTTAAGCAGCTGGGCAGCTTTCAGAATTAGCTGCCCCATGAGAATTATAATGGAAGAATTTGACCAACGAGAAAAGCTTGTGCTGGAGAAAAACTTAATCCTTCAATTATGTCCTTAACACTTGCTCTGTCAGAGCTAAAGCATTTATATTAAAATGAAAATGAAATCTGCATAATTAGAGAACGTTAAGCAATAATTAAGAACTAGCCACCTTATTTTCATTTAGAGGAAGGGAATTCTGCACACAGGTAGGTTTTGCACACAGAAGGTTTTTAAACTGTTTGCAATCTAACTGGAACTGCGCAAAGTCTTTATCAGGTGGGGTGAAGCACAGCAGAGGTTTTACTGTGTTGTAATTTAATCCATTGTATTATACATTTTATTATATATTTAATTTAATGCAATTTATAGGCTAATCTCTTCTTGAGAATTGAAATGAAAGGTGAGACATCATGTTATTATCATCTTTGGTCCAGGGAGCTTTTATACTTATGATAACAAAAGCAACTCAATGTTCAGATTTTAAACTTCTGGTACTAAGATCAAATTTCCACTAAAAGTTGGCCGCAAAATACGTTGTGTCAGAGTTGCATAAAAAACGAGATGTGTTCTGAGAATGCTTTAACATTCATTAGGACCACTCCCACCTGCCACTGTTCAAGCTGAGCCCATGAATCTGACTTAGTAGGCCTTTTAAAAGGAATTTGGAAGTCCTGCTGTAATGCCAAGAAACAACACTATATCTTTGATTGTGGGTGAACATATTCAAATAAATAATAAAGGAGTAAGAATAGCATTCATAAAATATGGCTTTTAAAAAAGAATAGACCCACAAAAGACTACTACTGGTTTGGAGAAGAGAGATTCTATTGTATCGAAAACAGGAGAGCAGAGTTACTTCCAGTTGTACAATGAGAAAAGTAGGAGGATACAGGAAAAGTAGGGGAATTATGTGACGTATTTACTGTGTAACCTTACTTGTGAAGGTGAGGAAGGAACATCTGCCCAAGGAGTGCAGCTTGCAAAGCTTTATCTCAAACACTGCAGAGAGGAAATGAGCAGATGGGCACAGCCCTTCGGTGCTTTACCACCTCTGCAGCATAATCAGCTTCTGTCTTGCAGCCCAACTGTTTGCTTTCTTAGGGTGTGTAAACTGGGAAGTACAGACAAGGCCCAGGTAATTTACTTGAAGGCAGAGTTTTCTTTTCACAGAGTAAGTTATCTGCACTGTACACAGGGATCTGTATTTGTTTAATGATTTCTATTTCTGTAATAGAAAGAGCAGTGAAGAAGCACAGAGAGAGAGACGGAGAATATCAGGGCTACTGAATATGATGGAACCAAGTCTTCTGCAGTTCTATGTTTCCAGGCAGTGGTTAAATAAATTCAAGACTTTTGCAGAGCCAGGACCAATTTCAAATAATGACTTTCTCTGTATGCATGGAGGTGAGACTCTTAACTGTGAATCATTTAAAAATAATTTGTCTCCTTCTAGCTATAACAATGGCGTATACGTGTTTTAATTAAAGGAATTTGATTATACTAGTTCGTGTTATAACTTCTTAGGTAAATTATAACTTCTAAATAAACTTTCTTATTTTAGTAGCTGACTAATTAGAATGATACTGTGTGAAGTTATCCTGGTCTTTTTCTCTTTACTCTGCACATTTGATTTTGTTCATAAACTTTTTTGATTCTTAAAGAATAACAGTTCCTCTTATCTGCTTGCTTCTTAAACATGTATATTTACATTTTAAAAAATCCTGTCACTGTATCATCATCCTTAACGCTTTCATCTTCAAACTGAAATGTTTTTCTCAGCTGTGGGCTATAAGCAGTGAGAAGGTTTGAAAGCTGCTTTGGAAGAAATTGATCTGATGCAGAGTATCCAGTGCATAACAGTGTGTAAATCAAGTAGTAATTCTATGTATTTGGTATAGAAACATAAAAGTTTTACCTTCTGCTATATAATAAAATATAATAAAAATACAAGCATTACAGTAAGCAAAATATATTTGGGGAAATATCCATATTTGAGTGCTAACATTCCAAGAAATCATTATTATGTGGTACCTATTTTCTAATAAAAAATACAGTTGCATTAGATTATAAGATAGAGGTGCTGCCCGTTGCTGAACCAAAATTTTAACCCGGGCCTATTGTGTCCCTGTAGCAATCTGCAGAGTACCTGTGAGCCCCTTGGCTTTCGCTCTGCAGGGCTACAACAGATGACTCTTGATGTACAAGTGCCCAAGTACTAGATTTTCCCTGTTCCCAAGAATTCCTGCATAGTCCACTGTTGCTTACCATGTGCTTCAACTCAGTACTACTAATTCTGCAAGCCCTTCCATTTCTGCCTTCCTCAAAATTTCTCTGCTTTCATGTTGTTTGAAGTAATTCCAAAAGGTCTGCAGCAAATAAGTGAGTTTTGAATAGACAGCTTGTTAATGTGTTTACATGCATAATCAAAATATTTAATCATCCTGACATTTTAACTGTATACCTTAAGAAGCTTTTTGAAATCAGTATCTAAAATGGATTCTAGCCCTTTAATTCTAGCCATTCCCTTTAGCTTTTTATAAGCTTTTCAGCCTCACAGAAGTCATTTTAGTCATAGAAGACTAAAATTAGAGTGGTGTCTCTAAATACAGTGACAGATTATACTGAGGTAAAACTTGCTTCATATAATTTCTCTGGATTCATTGAAAGGTTCTATTTTTTATTTATTTAGGGACTTCTAACATAGTCTTGTCCCCCCACTAAAATCCACAATTCTTTTTTTATTGTTTGGGGTTTTTGTTGCTTCTGCAGGTGTTCCTCCACACAAAGCTAACTTCATAGAGGACCTAGTTGTAATGCTACCTCAAAATATATGGGATAATCTGTATAGCAGGTAAGTTGTGAACTGTAACTGGAAAAAATTGAGTGATACTAACTGAGTGCCAAGCAGCGACATCAGACTTTAGAATTAGTGGCTCAGGAAAAAGACAGCTCTCTGGGCACACAGCTGAGTGAAGGGATTGCAAACAGCTGATTTATATAATTTTCTTGTGCAAAGTAAAAGACTACATAGAGTAGTGTCTTATTGGGGTAATACTTCAATATTAAACCGATAAACATGTATGGTATGTATGAAATTACACAAAGTAGGTCAGCAAAAGTACGCTTTGCAAGAGGTTTTTTGAAAGAGCTCTCTGTATCAGCTTCCTGTTCTCTTGTTGGCTGGAGACAGCTTTTCTTTTATGCTGGCTTTGAATCCATAGCCTCAGCTGCCAGTACTGCTTCAAAATAACTTATATCTGAGTGTTCTGTGTTACTGCCCCACACTTTAATGTTGGTCAGGTTTGAGTGCTTGCTTACAAAGGAGGAATTCTTACAAGCTATGCCTTATTCTAAAGTAACAAAAAGCTGCAGAAGAGCTTTGCTGATGGCTTTGAACACTCTGTATTGCACTTGCATTAAATATTTTAGCTGGTAATTTCCTGCCACCTAAACAATACATCTGATGGTTTGGAGAGTTTTTTGTTGATGTTTTAAAGTTTTTGTGCACACAGGTAAAAAATAAAAGCAATGCTATTTCTAGTTTATTTCCCTTTTCTTATATGTACTGAATTTTTCTTCCATCATCCATTTTCTCCATGCAAAAATATCCTTCTCAGAAGCAGTGCCCCTGCAGACTTCCATGGATACAGTTTCACACAAGGAAAACATGAGGGAAGGGTCAAGAATAACCTATTAAGAGCAAAATAATAAATAAGTTTAGAGGCTGCGGTCAGAGGGGTAGCAAAGCTGATGAAGAGTTTGCAGTGGGATGGAGGAACATATTTAAGACAGAACTGGCTGGAATGTTTCCATAGGCTGTTTCTTAAAGGCCTTTGGTGAAATCACACCTGGTGTATATATAACAATATTTGCTCACTGACATGTTCTAACCATAGTAACTGCTTCTGAAGTCTGTGATGCAGCAGAGTTTGAGATGGTTTGTACTGACATGAGGCAGTCCAAACTTGGAAGATGGTCTTAGGATGGAGTACAGAGTATAGGAAAATAAATTATGGCTTTTCTGGATCACTGTGACTGGCACATGTCAGCCTTCTGGTCATACTGACATTTGCCATGTCTACAGGTGTATGGTCTTTTTACATCATATTTTCCACAAGGCTGATTGTTTCGGTTTTTTTACTTTTACTGCAGATATGGAGGAGGACCAGCTGTGAACCATCTGTATGTTTGTCACACCTGCCAAATAGAGTCTGAAAGAATTGAAAAAAGAAGGAAAAATGAATTGGAAATGTTTAAAAGGGTAAAAAAGTAAACACTTATCCATTCTGCTACTGGACAACACCTGATATTCATGACTAGACCCAAGGGATTACCAGAATTGCCCAGGGGATTCCTGTAACAAATCTACTTTATTAAGTATCTCTATACCTATATACCACCCCATCTCTCCTAATAGCAGCAATAATGTTCTTGTGAAATTCCAGATAACTGTTTATATGAAAATGTACTTTGAGAAAATTTTTAATGTGTTTCTTAAATTGCTTTTTTTATGGTATGGAAACAGCGCAGCCACGTGAGCAGTTGTTCTTATACAGTGCCAGTGGTCTGTTCTGTGCAGTGTGATAAGGTTTAAGTGCAATAATGCTGCGCCAAGAAAAATGTAATGATAATCATTAGTTCTAATTTTTAAAAAAGGCATTAGAAACATAAACAAACGTAAGTGAAGTAAATATGTTAGTATTGTAATGGATCTGTATAATTAATATAGAAGCCACTGTATTTTCCCTGGGTTAGAGGACTATATGCTTGAGTCTGAATGGTAAAATAATTAGTGGTAATGATTTTGAAGTTCTTAAGCCAAAAACGCCTTTTGAAGTTTTCAGTGAAAATAAATGCAGAGACATTGGGGACCCACTTCTGCTATCTCAGCTCATGAAAGGAAGAAAAATAGAACTGACTCTGTTTTTTCAGTTCTGTTTGTCTTTTAGCCACACTTCAGAGACTGTCAGCTTTTCCAGCCTTTTTGCAATTTTTAGGAGTTTTCATTACTCTACGTTACCACTGGTTAGTAATTATTATTAACGACATTGAGTCAACCTCATTTGCTTTAGCAGTCAGTATCTTTCCAGTAAAAACAGTGATTATATGTGCACTGTTGTGCAGTATTGTTACTGGTTAGTACATAGAAAATTCTGTTATCCTCTATAAAGATGGCTGTAGGGAATGATTGCAAAACTTAGTCTATATGAAATCTTTAGAAGTTGTGTTGATGATTTAGGTTTATGACTTCAAAGGGGAAGTATAGCTGTGTTATTACAGAGCTAGAAAGATAATGGTTTTAAGGGTTTAAGTGACTTTCTGCTTGCTTCTTGATAATGTTGTAAAAAGATCCGTAAGTCATGAAAAGTCCCAGTGTGTTAGTTCACTGTGCCTGGCTTGGAACTGTACTACCATCTGCTCAGAGTACTAGGGGAAAAACAAACACAGACGAAGATACAGTTCATCACACAAAGAACTTTCCATAAAATTATGGAGAAAGTTTTTCAAAACACTACTTTATTTTACAAAAATAAGATCTCTGCTTCTTTTGCTACTTGAACGTTCAGCCTTCACAGTAATTATCCATTAGTGTTTGATGAGTAAGCACTTGTGCTTAAGGAGAACTTGTTGCTGTTTTCAGGAAACACAAATAATTTCTCAACTAAATAGTAAATCAGCTTTTAATATGAAGGCTACCACTGCATCAGAATCTCACCTTGGGTATTCACGAGGTATTTACTGTTCTTTTGGTCCACAGTTCTTTAAAATGTTCTGTTACACTGTAATGTTTTCGTGTTAATAATTACAGTGGTTAAAAGAATTCAGTAGTTTAAAGAAATAAAAGGGCAGAAAACCACAGATTTTTTTTTCCCTTGTAGCTTAATAGAGCATTCCAAGAAGAAGAATCTCCATCAACATTTTACTGCATCAGCATGCACTGGTTCAGAGAATGGGAAGGATTTGTAAAGGGTAAAGACAGTGGTAAGTTCTGCCCCATTTCAAAATATAGGTTGTCTTTTGTTGTATTGTTGTTTAAGATGTTTCTGCTTTGGTAGAAGACTGTAGGAAGGACAAATAGCAAAGACAACAAAAGCTCTTAAACATCTAAGACACAGGTTTTATAGGTTACAAATACATCCAGGATACAGAACATAGTAAAATAATTCACAGCAATGAGGTAATGGGATAGTGTTGGAAAGACTGTTCCTTGTTTGCAGGATGTTTGCTGTTAGCAGCAGCAGAAAAATTGGATCTAAGTACAAGGGCAGATGGATTTTGTTGTGCAAACTGACAGGTGATGCTGCAACTCTTAGAGGAAAGATTACTTTGTCACAGTCTAAACTCAGCTCAGTAACAACTGTACTAATGTCAGTTTAGCTGACTTCAGATGCCTCTGAAGTTTTAAAATGGAAACTGATAAAATGTTTTACAATCTTGTCAGAGTCTGCTCTAGGACAGCTTTGGTAAGGGTAAGAATTAGGATTAATTTGTGTTTTATGTTTGAAGACTTAACTGTAACCATGAATGCTTTGGAAAATTTGCTCTTAATTAAAAATGTGATTAGCTTTTAACAACTTAGAACGTACTGTTAAGCAGTACAAGAAAAACCAGTAAACAAATGACTTGTTTCTCCTTCCATTTGGAAATAGAACCTCCAACCTGCTGTTTGTTTTCAGCTCTCCCAATTTTAATAACTTTTCTGTTGCACTAGATCCTCCCGGCCCCATTGATAATGCCAAGATTGCAGTAACAAAATGTGGCAATGCTGTGCTAAAACAAGGTAGGTGTACAATATTGCTGCAACTTTGTGCCCCTTATGCATTTGCTGAGGGTTTTTTAAAATTTATTTATTGTTACCATAAAATGAATGGCAGTTTCTAATGAATCTGTGTTGTGCCCATTTCTGGGGAATAATTTTATTCTTAAAAAGAAGAATTAGTATCTGTAATAGACTAACCCAAGTGCAGCTGAGAGTGTAGGAGGGGCAGAGTAACTTGAAAATGGTGAAAGTGTGCTTTGGCTTTGTATCATTTGATTTGATGGGGGTTTTCTTAACAAAATTGGAAGACTGTTCTATATCTGTATGTAGTTATTTGAATCATGAAGCCTAATTTGAATAGAAAAACATCTCCACACAGAGGAAGAAAACCTCTGTAAATAAAATCGTGCTCATTTTTCTGCAAGTTGTTTGATAGTGTAGATTGCACATTAGAGAAGTTATTGCAAATATACAGATTTCTTTGTTATTTTTAACAGTTGAATGCTAAATACCATTTATTTGGAATTCATAGATACATAGAAAAATATGTTTATATGACCTGCTTTATGAATTCTTTACACTTCCTAGGAAGCTTTAAATTCATTGCAGCTCAGCCTAAAAGCAGAATTTGCATGATTAAAATTAGCATTCATTTAACTGGATTTTTCCCCAGTTTTGCTTAATGCCTCAGCATACAGTGGATGTACCAATAAACCTACCATAAACCTCACCAATTGTAGAATGCCAAGAATTTATTTTTTAAAAAATTAGTTTTGGCACTCATGAGTTTTTTAGCGCGTTTTAATGATTTAAGTGCTGATGATAAAATTCAAGTACAAGGTATAAAGCCTGATAAAATAAAAAAATCACTTTAGAATCAGTAATTGATAACAAATTAGCCAGTTGTTGGTTTGCTTTCAGCTACATTGATGCATATTAGAACGTGGGTAGAAATAAAGATGAATAGGATGTGGAAAATTTGTCTCTTAAGTCATAAGAGGTGGGAACGCCACTAAATAGTGTGCAGTATTACATATTTCTGTAATCCAGTGGTCCTGATTCCAGTGCCTTAGTTCACTGTGCCTGTTCAGTTTGACCTGACTGGAATCTGGATAAGAGAGTAAAGATCTACTCCTGTGCCTACAGAGATGGAGTTGTTTCTTGAGAGCCTAAACGTAAAAGAGTAAAACTGAGGCATAACATCATTAGTACTGGCATGGGATCTGCATAATGACCTCCAGGTGAAGTTTTGCATAGTTGAGTTAGTGTAGGTAAACAAATGTGCAGCTCTTTGAACTCTTCCCCTTTGGAAGCTCCTGACAGGTGAAGTGTAACAGTAGGCACCACTGCTGCAGGTGATGAGGACAGACAAGTACAGGAGGTGGGGGGAGAAGTCCCCTGCTTATAGTGCTGACTCCTTTATTTTGAGTATGAGGGTGCTGAAACAAGGCTTAACAAGACAAATTAATAATACCTAGTAAGGATATCAGGGTTTTGATTTGCTTAAAGAAGAGGAGGCTTATTCTGGTAGAACAGAAATGTGACCTCTCTGCATGGGTTAATGTGAGAAAATCACTCAGTATCAGACAGGATCCTTGTATCGAAACCTAGAGGGGAGATGTGCTGATGCATCTTGTCTTTGCCTCTGTAAAAAGTTGTGGAAAATCAGAAATGGTTGTTGGATGCTGACTTGAGACAGCAGACAGACCTCTAGCCAGAGCAATGGAATCATAAGCAAAGACTTCAATCAGTGAACAAAATCAGGCTGACCCATCAGTGCTACAGGAGCATTACTGGAGCTGTTATTATCATAATAATAATCCTTTCTCTCAGGGAATTTCACTGTGGTTCTCATACTTTTATTCTTTACTATCAATATTAATTTCTCTGATGAAACAAGAATCTTGAGTCCTTGCACTGTACTGTGTAATTGATGTGACTGCATGTCCTTATAATAATATGAATCATTGTTTTCTGAGTACGAAGAGCTGCTGGCTGTCAGCTTGATTGGTAGATATTAGATAAGATGTTTATCATTTTCACGTGTTTTCTGCAAGTACTGCATAATTTCGACTAGGTAGTTGTAAGAATCAAGAAGTACAAAACTGACACAAAATAGATAATTGGGTTTGGCAGCTGGTGCAAGATAAAGCAAAAATTAAGCTTATGGTGTTAAATTTGAATCTGAATTATTATATTTTTAAATTTTAATCTGGATTCATTTTTTTCTTTTTGTATCTGTTATGGACTTAAATCACGAAAGAATTATTCTAAATACTAATTAAATTTTAAAAAATTTTCAGGAGCAGATTCTGGACAAATATCAGAAGAAACATGGAATTTTCTTCAGTCAATCTATGGTGGAGGTCCAGAGATTATACTCAGACCACCTGTTCCTCCAGTAGAACCTGATGTATTCCAAACAGAAGAGAAGATTGAATTAGAAACTCATGGTCTGTAGCTATTGAGAAAAAGATGAACTTGTAAGGAATCCAGCTTCCTTACAAAATGCCCAAAACACATTCCTAAAAGTTTTATTCTCTTATGTCTGTTGGAGGCACAGCTCACTGGGCATTACATTAACTGCAGAATAGTAAGTTGAAATATGTATTGCAATTTGTTTCAATAGCGGCTGTTTCTCTGTTTTGGAAGGCATGTGGTTTGTACATTTTGGAATGTTTGGTCAATGGGAAAAATGTAATTTCTGAATTTTTTGCTATGAGTCAAAATCCTATTATATCCTTAGACTTGAAAAACAGGGACAAATTTTAGAGATGTTCAGTAACCCTTCTGATTCCTGATTGGGCTTCTGATATCTACAGACTTTTGCTTGTCTTAATTGTACAGTCTTGACAAGCCTTGGTATGTGAGGAGTATATTTTAAATGGACTGTAATCAAAGCTAAAGAAAAAGGATTTTCATTTCCTAAATGCTCAGGAAAACAATTGTCTCTTACTTTGCACTGTAAGTATATGAAATGGGTAGAGGATAACATCCAAATACTTCTTGTATTTGAGTGGATCAAACACTAGTGTAGACTGAATAATGTTTTAGTCAGCAAATGTCATAACTTATTACTACTAAATTTTACATCTTATTATAGTCTTCTGTAACTCTATAAACCTGGCTAGTGTCTTTAATAGTATATGTGGCAAAAAGATTTAGTCTTCTCTAGGGTAACATTTGAGAGCATGAAGTGTGAAATGTAAAATTATTATGGACATGAGTGGTATAAATTTCAGAAAATTAAATTGTCTGGTCTCTTGAATTACATTCATAAGCATTTATATTTGAAGGATTTTATTGTATTGTTAAAAAATTTCATTGGCATGATGACCTTTAATGTCAGAAGCTGGATAAAATGTATATATTGCAAAACTTTATTGAATGATTCGTATTGGAATGCAGAATGGCACTTGCTCATGTTTTTGCCTGATATTGTTACCAAATAAGCAGCATTATTCAAGACTGGATCAATAAAAAACCAAAATTAACTGTGGAATAGGCGGGGGGAGCTTTCCTAAATGTTTTTCAGTTATTATATAAATACAAAAACTTTTGAAGTAATGCTGTGGTACTGCTCTCACGCCCATACAATTATACCATTTTAAGTTTAGACAATGATGTTGACAGTTCTAGCTCCAAAGTAAGAAAATGCTGACATAACATTCCTCTGCATAATTTTATATGTAGTTTAAAAACATATTGGTTTGTAGGACTTCAAGCTATTCTAGTTAAAAAGCCACCTGTAACAGTCCTAGAGAAAGTGTCCTCTAACCATAAGTATTTGTCACTGTGATTTTATGTTAATAGATAAAGCAACTTGAAGCTAATATCACATTACCCCTGTAATGCATCAATTGCTTACTACAGACTTGTCTTACTGATTGAGGTAAAGTTAACGTGCTTATGAGCGGTCATTAGTAACTTGCTGACATTGGCCTGTGAACTACTGTCTTAAAGTCTGTTTAAAGTCTTTCTTTTGCTAAAATTTTATAGTTTTCTTTTATTTAAGGTTCTTTAACATACTAAAGGTAAAGAACAACGAATTAGAAGAATTTTTCCTACACAGTGTTTTTAATTGGAAACTTGGGAAGTATTTCTTGGTTAAAGCACTGTACGGGGATCAAGTTTACGAATTTATTCAATGTTTTCATTAATAGTCTGGATGGTAGAACAGACTGGCCCTGTAAAATTTGCAAGAGAAAAATGGATTAAGTGTCAAGGGCATCAGCTTGTCAGGGAATGAAGCAGTTTTGTGCCGAGTATTCTGGATATTATAGCAGATCAGACTATGAGTGAAAACCCAGTGATACCAAAACAAAACCTGTTCTGGGTAATAGTAACAAAAGCATCAGATGTGAGGCACAGGAGGTAATTATTCTGCTCTACTTGATGCTGTGCTTGTTGTGAGATCTCATCTGTACTGTTCCCAATTTTGAATGCTGTATGATGATAAATACAAGTTGAGGCTATTTTAGGGAAAAGCAAAAAGACTGTTGAAAAAGAAGTTGTTTTCTTGCTTAAAAGAATGCTGAAAATGCAAGACTTCCAATTTGTAAATAATTGCTGGATAATACGGAATAACTTTTTTTCTGAGATGAGCAAAGATATTTGCCTCAGCTTTAGCAGTTGGGGACTTGTGCTGGGTTTAGGAAGCTTATTTCAGAAATCTAGAAGTCTTCTAGTCAGTCTTTTCTGCTGGGTGTCTGGGAATCTATAGTCAAATGTAATCTGTGATGCACATAGATCAGTAAGGAGACACTTTATGCCAGCAGAGTTTGTGAAATGCCTTTGTCACTGTGGAAAAAGGCATCTTCACACTGGAACTGATTGTCATGCTTAGAAAAAACCAAACCCCTGAGTTTGCAGAGATAAATAGCTGTGTTTTAAGACAGTTCCAAAGGGATGACTGTCTTGCTTTTAGCCCTTTGAGAGCTCTACAGGGGATATTATATCACAGAAATGGAAGTAGTCTTTTAAAGGAAGGCAGTGTGGGAGAACTCCAGATGGATGGCTTGTGTATGCTGGAGGGAAGGCAATAATTCAGAGAATAGGTAAAGGAGAGGCCTTTGCTGTAAAAAGCTGTCATGATTTGTAGCAAAGAAAGAATGCATCTCAGGAAGGGCCTGTGGAAATTATTTTTTTCCGTAAGCCTTTCACCAGACTATTTGGATTCTTTGTTCATTTGTTTCCAGTTGAGGAAACACATCAATGTGTTTGGGTGCCAGAGAAACTGTCACTTCAAGAAGGAAAAAATCCAGTGGACTTCTTGTTGTAGGCCTGGAAATCTAGATATGAGCTGTTAAAAGCCAGTAGTTCAGTCTGGTAACTTTAATCCTCTCTTCTGGGGAAAACTGTATGGGGGTGTCAGAGACTTAGCAGCTCAAAGCTTGATTTCTCCAAAATTTCTGAAGGTTTTTTGCAAGTAATATAACTAATTGTTCATCTGAACACCCAGCATTGAGGAGAGTGCTTCAGATAGTGTGAAATGTAGCTGAACAGTATAATTGGAGGGGAAAAGAAAAGCAGAAGAGCTGCTGAATTACTTAGTAGTAAAATAAGGCAGTTTTGTAATGTGTTTCAGAGGTGAGAGCTAAGTATTCTGGCTGCTCAGTGAAACAAATGAAACTGAGCTGCTTGTTAGCTGTAAAATTATCTTTTGTTATACTTTTGTTGACTTAAAGGCCAGTCTCTTCCTTTCCTGTCACTACAACATCAGGAAATGAAGGAAGTTCTGAAGACAATTTTGTGATGCAGATTCATCATTTAAACTGAGGAGTCCAGAAAGCTGTTTCTGCAAGTATCATTTAAGTTGGTCCTGTGTTTAGGGATACATATATACTTATGTACATTATGTACTTTAATATAAACATATTGTACACATAGATTTTTATACATAGACATGTCTTTTATATATGTATATAAAAATGCACATAATCTACATCTCCAGTATCTTAATTGAACTATTGCTAGAAGCACTACAATAATTATTTTGGGGTTTATGCTGGAATACTGACCTTGAGCAGCTACATTTGATAAAGGTTGTTTGGATTTTATAAATAGATAAATGACACTCAATGTGCTGCTGTAATGGGTGTCAGCCTTCCTGTCAGTAATGGCCTGTTTCAAGATAGGATAAAAAGGCATAAAGTGTTAGAAATGTGTTTGGCTATATTACAGTGTGGATGAAGGGGTTTTCATTTGTGGAGCAAAAGTTCAATATGCCCACAGTTCAATAGTCCTAAATTTTTCTTACGAAATCTGATGTAATTTGATGTGCTATGCTAATGCATTATTTAAGAATTCTCCTTCTCAGATTCAAAACTTAGTGACTGGCTTTTTCCAGCACTACATATCCTACTTCTCCTAAAAGGACTAAAGTCAGTAAGTTTCTTTCACATTAGTATTATAGGCATTTATTTATAATGATACTGCTGACATTTGACTTTTTTTTTCTTTGAGTTTATTCATAATATAAGTTCATTTGGAAAAGCAAGCCTGGGATTTGTAAATTTTACTGGAAAACTTACATATTATCTGCCTAAAAGGACCAAGTGCTTTCTTCATATTTGCCGTACAACTGTTTTATACTGAACTAAGAAAATTCTGTTTCATTTATTCCTTTTGAATTCCCTATATACATCTGGCTTAGTGCAGTCTAAGCAGTTTTCTCACTGAAAACCTTTCAGTCTTCATTTTGCCCAGGAAATGAGTAAAACAACTAGGCTTTCTCATTCTTCCTAACAGATGGCTTTTCTGGCTTCCCTCTATACTTAAGCCATCCAGAGCTGACAGTTAATAGCAGGAAGCAAAATAAGACTTCTGGGTTTCTGAAGTGTCACAAAGACAAATCACTTTCAGTGTTAATTCACAGAAATTAATCCAGTTACAAACAAACTTGGTTTATATTAGCCTTCAAAATCTTAGGAAATTAGAAAATAGCCTTGTTCAGTAAAATTTTAAAAGTGCTATTCTCACTAACAATGAAAAGTGTAACTTGTTTTCTTGAATATATTTTATTATATATATTATATGTATATATCTGTTTAAAACATATGACTTGTCTTGGGTTAAGCTTCAGGCTAGCTTTAAGCCATTCAGTAAGGTGACAAGTCTGCTTCTCCATAGAAACCAGTGAACATTGCCACACAGTAAGATAAATATGCTTATAATACATCTAATGTCCCACACATTTGCTTACAAGAGCAGAGTTGTGGTTTTCACAGAAAGCTGGAATTATTTATTCTATCTCAAAACTTTTCTTTCTTCTAAGTGTGTGTCAGCTCAGACATACAGCTAGAAAAAGAAGGTCCATTTGTGAGAAACACATCACTGATGTGTCCAGCAGGTTTTCTGCTCTTGGACTGATAGTGGTACAACATACAAAGTCACTTGATGGCAAGTTTCTGTATAGGTTGTGCATGGGTGTATGTGTGGGCTTTAAAAAATGCAATAGGAACTTGATCACTGAAGTAGGATGTTTATAAGATGAACAAGCAAGTAAATTCATTTTCTGTTCTGACTTGTTGAAGATTGAGTTGGTTAACTGAAACTTCAAGTTCTGATTGTTGAATGGACATGTAAAAATACAGCTGACACTTGACTTGCTGATTTATATACAAGTATAAAATGAACCATCAGTAAAAAAGTAAAGCTGGCATAATAGGAATACACTGGTTCTTTATGCAGTTCTGATATGCCTTTGTGCAATGATAGTGAATCTTAAAGCACTTTTCTTACTAGTCATTGGGAGCATGGGTGGTCCAAAAATAAAGCAGTCATCATCCACAAAATATTTTCATAATACAAATCAAGTTGAGAAGATTTCATTTCCAGATATGTTCCTTCTTCCTCACTTGGAACTCGCAAAGAATTTATTATACATTAAAAATTTTAGTAAGATCTGTTTTTGGAATAACTTAGCACATGAGAAAGTAAATCTAAAAGTCCTATGTTGAGAAGAATAAAGAGGGCAGAAGAGAGGAGGTATTTGATTCATAGGCGTAGGAAAAAGCTTAGAATAAATTGTCAGCTGCCAAAAATGAAAAATAGCAATTTTTGTTTCATATCTCACAGGAGACTGCCAAGAGATTTTCATTTTCATTGTTCATGGATAGTTTTGCTCAGAAATGAATATTTTTCTAGGTGACTAATTTTTTTGTCTGGTGTATTTAATGTTAAACATTATAAAACAAGATGTCCTGGTTACCATGGGGATACACTGCTTTTCCCCCACCACCACTTCCCCTGGGTGTCTGTTAAAATGCCAAACCCAAATGAACATGCAGCACTTGCTCACACTGTGAATGCATGTTTGTTTCCACCAGAGCACACACTGTCTCTTTAGCACCAGAAGTAAGGTTACTCTGAGATTTTCAGTTATAACAAAAGAAATGCACTCATGCATGCCAAAGTGCTAATGGATTGGCATCTGTTAATTCAGTTAGACAGTATTTTCAATTAAGTGTTTCATGTCGTAGCAAGGTTTACAATTTAACTTTAGAAGCAAGAAATAAAACATGTTTTAGCTATGAACTCTTTTGAGTGACATGTCTTCTGAACAATTTTTAGTAAGGGAAATATACTCTCTTTTACCTCATTTGCTTGTAGTATAATTAATTTGCTGTCCAGCTAAGCAAGGTAGTGGAGATAATCTGTCTTTCAAACTTGATCAGTAGGAATCTGAGCTTCATATGTGACCCTAACTTTGCACATTCAAGTGCAGAGACTGGTCTTCCTGGGCTCTTTCTGTAGATGTTGAAAAAGATACAGGTAATAGAGGCAGTTTCTGGGCTTCTGCTCTGCTTTTAAGTTAAATCTGAAAAGTGTCTACTATCATTCTGGATTTGAGCCCTGAACAGGAATCTCTTCTTAAACTGTCAGTGGTGCTGGTGTTCACTCCTGTGTGATGGCAATTTGTTTGAAATTTTATTTAAGTCTTTCACATCCTGTATGAGAGGGCCTTAATCACAAGCCAGGCTTGTCCTTAAAAAGCTTTTGTTTGGAAAAATTGTGCCTAAAGTCTAGGCAGAAGTGTGCCAGGTCTTTTTATTTATTTATTTTCTTTAGACCCCTACATCTTACTTGAAAACTGCAAATTTATGTTTTTCTGGTTTACATTGAACATTCTACATGCTACGGTTTGGAGTGACAATAGAGCCCTTTATTGTGGTGTAGGACCTGAAGGAATAGGCAAGGTAGTCAAAACAGTAATAGGCATATTCCATGACCTGATGCACCTTCATGTAGGTTATACATAATTCAAAATATGAATGCAGAGCCACTAATACCTGAGAGTGCTCCAAGCATGTAACAAAGGGATGTTTCTAAAGGAGAGAGGAAAGATAAAAGGGATTGTTTGGACAGGAGTTCGTAGCATCTGTAAGGGCTAAAACTCCCTAACAAAGGTGACTCACTCTCACAGTCCATGCTGATGTGAACACTCCGGGAAGGTAAAGAGAGGTAATGTGGACTTCAGGGTTTTAGTGGCCTTAGGCAAAACCACTGTGCCCATACGGGTCCATCTCACCCTCTCGTCCCATTTAGTCAAAACTTCCCTGATTCACATGTGTGAAATGTCCCAGAACCCAGAAGTCCCTGGATTGTTGTTTTCTTGAAGCCTGAGTCAAATTTTATACACTAGAATAATAACATGCTTGAAAAAACTGCAATAAAGCAAGTTTTTAAAAATACAGTTGGCTGAAATAAGTGGCAGTATTTCCATTTTGAAATATAAAAACCCACACTTGAGTAGTAAAAACTAAGAAGAATAGTACATTCTGAAAAACAAAGATCTTCCTTCTTGGTCTGCAGCTTTTATGTTCAATGACTTCCAATCTGGAATGTTTTTTAAATAATGTTACTACAATCTAGCTATCATTTCATATCAACCTGACTTTGAAGCCTCTACTGACATTAGAAAAAGCCATTTAAATGGGAATACTTTGTATGTGAGGAGTGTTTATACATGGTACTGAATATAGTCTAATTAGTTCAGTTATTAAAAATAAGTATCAGATGACTTCACGGCAGCTTCTTAGATCAATTTGGATTAAATTGTCCCCACTTCAAATATACAGGCATAAAATGCAAATAAGTTCATAACTTCCAAAATTCATTTAACTTTTGTGATTGGTAACTTGCTTTTTCAACATGGAATATGACTAATTTCAGTAACTAAAGTCAAATCTGCAATAATCTGTGTGGGTTGTAAGACTCCTGAATTTTCTAATGTACCTACCCTTTATCAGGATCTGGAGATTGTTCTCTTTAATGAAGAGCTAAAACTTTTATTTCCCCCTACCTTGTTTCTACCAAAAAAAAAAAAAAAAAGGGCTTAAAACCCAAGCATTCTAAATTTGTGGCTGAAGTGCATTTACTTTAGTAGATGTTAGACCAGATGACTACATATAATTGTGTGAAATTTACCACTATTACCTTAAAAAATTATTTGTTTAGTAATATCTTAGTATTATTTTTGACATGCTGACTTCCATACAACTATAAAGTCTTTTTCCAAGTAATATTCAAAGTAGTAAAAATACTATTAAAAGCATGCATTTTGTTATTATGGCACTAAATTGGTAATATTGTAAAATTTAATGAAAGTTGTGCCAAAAAGCCAGAACAGTCTCATGTAAACTGGCTACTGAAACCACACCTAAATGAGTCAGTAGAGTATGTCTCCAGGCAGAACTCTTTTTGTTTAAGGTTAGACATGGAACAGAATTGTTTCTCTAAAGGATTTTGCTTCAGGTAAAACCAGTGAAAACACTTTGCTGAGGGCAATCTAGCCTTTCTCATATTTATTCTTTATATATGGTAGCATTAATGGAAAAAAAAAATCAGAATGTAGAGCTCTCCAGGGGATACAGCAGGCAGAACTGAGCAAAACAGAGGACCTATAACAGTACATGAAGTGATTGTGTAAGGATGTGTAATGTATCCAAGCAGAAAATGGTTTTAACACTGTTAAATTTTTTTTGTTTCCTTTTGTCTCAAAAAAACCTATCCTTTAATAACTTTATCTTCTGTAACTATATCTACAAGAATGCAAATACTTTTCTTTCAAAAATATGTAAATACAAGATCCTAAGTGCCATCTTCAAAGTACCTACAGACAAAGTTACTGAGATGGTGAAGTAATTAATGCAGAGGTATCTAACTGTTGTGCTGAGCCAACTCTCATCCAATCCAGGATGGTTCATTAGGTTTGGGCCATGGAAGTTGACCCAACACAACCTAATCTAGCTTTAGAAAAATTCTCACTGTCCAAGGCTTAACTGCACAGCCACCCAAGTGATTCCACACACCCAGCCAGTCCAGGACGGTTTCCCTTGAGTCAGATCAAATAAGCCTCTGGAGCTGAATGCAGCCGTAATCCCCCTTGTCCTGCATGCCCTTTTGAAGAGCCAGTGTAGATCTAGAGCTGTAGCTAAGGATATAAGCCCCGTTTAACCAGAGCTGGGGCAGGAAGGAGTAATAGCTTGTTACTGCTGTTCCAAGGGCATGGTGTAAAGAGAGCAGAGCAGCTGTCACAGAACTAACCTATATGTCCTTAGGATCAACCTCTCAGTTGTGCTGAGTTCTAATAAGTGAACTTGGTTAATATTTTGTCAGGGAAAAAACCCACATATTATTTGCTCTAATAATAGGGGAAGCAATTAAGCAATTTCATGTATTGAGATGGGTGGGAACAGTGATGTTGCAGGAGCTGTGTCATGGCTTCATCAGAGCTGGAACTTGTAGTCTTGGCAGTTCTCCATGCACAAACATAAGCTGAGGCATCCCACAAACATGGAGGGATATAAAGCTTCTGCTCTTGTAGAAAGTACTGACTTGGGAGGGGTTTGATCTACTAATTTTTAGCTTGCCTCACTGTAACTTGCTGAAGAATTGTCATTAGCACTATTATCCCCTGATCAGAATAGGAGGTGATTTTGTTGTGGTTTGGTTTTTGTGGTTGGTTATTTTTTTTCCCACTACCAACACTGATGAAGCCTGAGAATTTGTTATTGCCCTATAAATGAGCAATATGTAAGGCTGCCCATAATAAATACAACTATCAATTACTGGTACCAGAGAGGTGCTGTAGCACAGAGGAAGCTGCAGCCACAAGAATTAGAGATGTGATAGAGTTGGGTAGAGTATATGAGGAACAAGGGACACCAACTGGAAGTGAAAATGTGTTGGAGAAAGCAGTGTGGTGCTGCTAGGGAGAAGCATATTCCTTTACACTTAGGAATTATGTCAAAGCTGCTATAGGATACTACAGGATAGGTAGCATGAGTGGGTAAAAAGATTTTGAACTGTGGGGACATCAGAGTGGATGTAGAGCCTCAGCCAGTTCCAAACAAAGCAGGTTTCTCCAGGTTCTAATGTAAATCCTCTTGGGTGGAGGTGTTAGTGAACCTGCTTGATCTCAGTCATTACTACGCATGGGCTGCTCTTCTCTTCTTTACATACTGTTAATTTTCCTTTGGAAGGTTTACAGAGCCAAACTACAGAGTAGGTACGGAATGGCTGGATTAAATCCAGGGGAAAGCAGAGAGCGTGCAGAGGTAGGGCAAGAGCCTCAGGAGTATCCCTTTCGTTAGCAGGAACCATGACCTGAAACATCACACCATTAACAGTTGCTCTTTGTTAACTTTCCATTACTAGGCATCACTGCTTCTTAGGCAAGATGGCAGAACCTAATATTTAAATCCTCCTCTGTGAATTCAAGGCCAAATCCTGGTGTAGGGTGTGGTTACAGTATAGTTTGACTGTTTAGTCTTGTTGCCAAAAAGTTACTGCTGCCAAAGGAGGATTGCCTTGTTCCTTCCCTCTACTGGCAGCACTCCCTCCCCCCATCTCACATGCTGGCTCTCGTCAGCCCCATGGAGAGCCAATGCACTTTAATTTCTAGATGAAAACGAGCACACCAGAAACAGGAACAGCTTCTTGGTGGTTTAGGAAATCCAGCTGGTTTACCGTGTGTGTAGATGAGCAGCAGGGTGGGCAGTAGGAAAGACTGTGGGGCAGGGATGGGGGGAAGTGCTGCCTCCCGTGTGAAGCTGCCCCTGGATTCGGTCAGGTCTGTTGCTCAACTGCAGCTTTGCAGCGCCATGGGAATCTGAAAAAAGCCCCACCATCAAAGCACCCAATCGATTTTGCTCAGAAGCAGCTGAGCAGAACCCTCCGTTCTCCTGTGAAAGCACTATTGCTTGTCTGCAATGCAATAATATCCTCAGCCATTGCAGCTGTTCGGCTAAGTGAGCATATTTCTAAATGGATTGCAAGGCACAGCGCTTTAGTGCACACAGGTGCTCCTGCAGTAATGAGAGCACTGCTCCTGCTCGGATCCGGGCACACGCAGAACGGGGCTGCAGGAGAGCAGTGGCAGAGAGTCGAGAGAAAATTTCCCTCTCTCTCTGGTGGGATTTCAGTTGTTTTGAATCTGATCACAGAAGACTTCCAAGTCAGCAAGATGTAGGGAAAAGTGAGAACTGCTTGGGAGAGTGGAAAAGCTGCTGAGGTTTTTCTGCAGACTCTGCAGAAGGATTGACTGTATGACTAGACTTGCAGTTTGGGCAACTAGGATTTTATTAAATCTGCTTTCTTTACAAAAGTATCAATCACTTGAATTATGGTACTGTCACTAACTACTTTTAAAAGCAACTGAAAATACTCTTTAGTACTTCAATACTGTTCTCTGTTACAGATAACTGTTTTATGTAAGGATTTTCCAGCAATCTGGAAATGTTAATTGTTATTAACAGAAAGGGTTTTTGAATTTAATTAGCATTTAACAGAAAACATGAGTCTGTTTTTTGTCTACACAAAATTCTTCAGATGCATTGTAACTGTGGTGCTTCAGGAGGAAAACAGTGAAAGGTTCAAGAATAATCAGAGACAGATATTAGTTTTGTTGTCTCTGTAGGAGTAAAGGTAAATGATGTGTTAGAGCAGGCTGCGGGCGGTAGGTAGTAGTAACTCTTGGTGATCGCACGACGGTGAGCTGAGGAGCATCCAGCACCACAGTTAGAAATTTGAAAGCGCAATCGATTAATTTTTAGTCATAATCCAGAGGACTGGAGTACCCCAAGGAGCCTGTTCTTGCGGCACCGCTTGAGCTAAGTCAGGAGAGAGCGCTGGAAATTGCTCAGGAGCTGCCAACCAAACAGCCCCGCTGTGGGGCCACGAAACTGGCAGCGGGGCCAGGAGCACCTCCAGCCAGCAGAGCGCTGCCCCCGAGCCGCGCTCCCCTTCCCAGCCCAACAACCCTGGAGTGTGGCCGGGGCGTCCAGAGCCGCCCGCCCTCCCGCTGCTGCCGCCCGCGCAGGCGGAGCTGTCGCCGTCCCTCAGGGCGCCCCGCCAGACACCTGCCCGGCCGCGCTGCGCTCCCG
>VZRQ01007814.1:565916-708460 GCA_013397975.1 Machaerirhynchus nigripectus | reverse complement strand
CGCCCCCCTTTCCCTCCCCCCCTTCGGGCTATCCCCGTCCCGCCGCTTCCCCCGCGCCGCTCCGCCCCCGTCCGCGCGCCCGGGGCCCGCCTGCCGCGGATGCTCCGCAGAGCCCCACCGGTTGCCCCCGCTGTGCCACCCCCGCACCGGGGGGTCCCCGCACTCGGGGTGTCCCGAGTTCCCAGCGCTGTCCCGGCCGTGCGGCGCTCGCAGCTGCCGGCCCGTGTTCACACCCTGAGCTCCCGGGCCCTTCTTCGGCTCCCCTGTGGCCGCGGCCCCCCTCCAGCCCCCGGCCGTGTCCCGCTGGCTAGGCCTGCCCTGCACCCCTGGCCCCGGCTGTTGCCTCTGCGCTCGGTCGGGTTTCTGCTGTGGAACCCAAGAGGCGCCTGCCCCGCAGGGACAGGGGCGCTGATGTTTAAGGATGCAGGGGTCCAGAAGAGCTATTTAACATCCCAAGTCTGCTCGCGATGGAGGCTGTGATATATGTCCTGTTATATCACAAACTTGTAGGATACAGTTCTGTTTTCTCTTGTATTTAGAAGAATGATTCCAGTAGTATCCAAGTGTCCCAGCTCAGCAATATTCCCTTTGTCTCCTAATCCTGATCTCTCTTAAGGGAGAGCATATGGTTCTGCTTCTTCCTTATGGTGTTTTGTATTCTGTCCCTGATTATCCAGTAACGTTGGCAGTTTTTGTAGTCTTAGGAGTGTTTTACTAATCTGGTTCTAGGCTAACACATAACAGAATTTTTATAAAAGAATATGTTCTTGAGGCTTTAACGTTCCAAATTTTATTTTGTAAATATGTTTCCAGTAATTATTAAACAAACCCGTAGCTCTTCCATGTTTGTACATATATTTGCATGTTTTCCATTGATATTGTCATTATGCTCTACTAATCACTATGTAGTGATTGTTTGCTGAGGCTTTTAAGTGAAGCTCTAAGTGTACCCTGTATTTTACATTAAATACTGACTTGTGCAACCTTTTAAGAACATGCTTTTTGGGTGTATTTCTAACCTGTGGTTAGATACTACTTTACTGTCTTGGCTGCTCCAAGGACTGGTGATCTAGTAGGGACTGGTAGATTTGGGATTACCAAAATGTGATTCTTTACATAAGCAAGTGTAACTTCCCAGGAAAGAAGTTGACAAGGCATTGTTATGGTTTGTTTTCAAGCTTCTTTTAATCTTACTGTACTGTCTTTTGGATTAACAGTATTTGCTTAATCGGAAGTGGAAAAAAGTGTAAGGGAAAAAAAACATGGTGTGTGTTAAACAGCAGGGGAGGAAAATGCATCTCTTTAAAGAGTATGTGGGAAAATGTTTAAAAAAATAGCTATCAGGTGAAAATTTTCACTCAACTGAAGAAACTTCCCCTTGCATTAGAAGGGCTTAGCAGTTAAGTTAGTTTGACATGTGACTTCTAGCAGTCTTTAAGAACCTAAACAACTTTGATTTCAAGCTTTTCCCAGCAGTTATGTTTATTCCATAAAAATATTCTGTGCCTTGAGTTTACAGGCTTGAATTTAAAAGCTCTTTGTAAAGGAGTGTTACACAGTGCAACCGTGTGTGTCAGTAAGGAGCAGCACTGAATGACCTTACATTGAAATACTGCTGATAATTTATATTTATGGTTGTTTAGTCTATCATAGGTAGTTGTTGCAATTCTCAGTTGTACGACTGTTAAACGAAATTATTTTTCCTTGGCCTTGCATACTCTTATGTGTATAATTACTAAGAGAGGCTGTATTACATAGTTTAGTTATTTAGGTATTTAGCGATGGAGTTCAATCATATGTCTTGTCTCATCATTTTTAACATTTCTGGATAAAGAGAAAGAGTGAATAGGATTCTTTGGCTCAGTGTTATTATGGATTTAATGTGCAAAACTAACTAGATCTTTATTTCACAGAATTTGGGAATGTATCCTAATAAGGGCTTTTGTTCTACAGCTGAACAGCATGTGACTGCTCTGATGTTTATCAGTGTTTCTAACATACTTGCGTAGTGAGATTACATAGTGAGATATGCTGTCCATAGTCTCATACAGAATGAAGGCTTTACACTCCCAGTATTTCCAGGAGACTTCAACGTTTTTGTGGTTTGTTTGTTTGGGTTTTTTTGGTCCATTTGTCTGGATCAGGTTCTTCCAGATAATTTTAGGTACTTAGGTTGACTTCTGGTCAGTAATAGTTGTGTGGTTGATACAAAGTGGAAGGACTTGTAGTCTGCTCTTTTACCATAAGGGAAGTAAGAAATTTGTTTCTTAACATTCCTGAAAGTACTGGGGATGTTGGAACAGAAGTCTTTGCAGCCTGCCCTGCTTCCAGTTGTGCTTTTTTTCTTGTTTCTTTTTTTTTTCTTTTAAATTGCCTTTCGTATTTCCAAACCCCTCTTAAAGGTCTGTAGGGCTAATCTATTGAGGTTTGCTTTGTTTTGGTGTTCCCAAAACTGTAAGCCTTTGCATTGTGTGGGAACTGATGATACAGGCCTCTCTGGTCATAAGGAACCAAATTTGCAAGAGAGAATTTATTCATCAAGTATTTGGCACTTACATCCATAAATATAGGCTGCACTCACAGTTCTAGAAATGCAGTACTGTAGGACCTATTGTTCCCTTTCTCTCAGGTTGGTTTAAAACTACTTGGATTATTCCAGACAGATATTGGTAGACCTTGTCCTTAAAAACCTTGAAGAAGAAAAATTCTGCCACTTCTGTAGGCGGGAGTGAAGTTGCAGAAAGTGAGAAACCTTCTCACTTCTGTAGTGAGGGGTTTTTTTTAGTTTCCAAATTAAGTGTTCTTTGCTGGAAGTCAAGCTGCTGCTGCTAAGAATTTGCTCCTGGTAAACTTTACTCTAGCACTTAAGGGTATATTGTTCTAGTTTTAAGAACACTGTAAATATGGTTTGTGGTTGAAAAACTGCTGTGGTTGTAGAAGAACCATCATGGGAGTTAGAGTTTTCTGAAAACTTTCCTTCTGTTTGAGTAACTCTAAAAGACATTTCAGACATGTAGAGCTGAACATGAACGTAAGTGTTCTTATTGGACACTTGTGTTTCAAAAAGACCTTTAAAAAGATTCTCTTACGGAGTACAGCTTTTGTAATCAAAATACTTGGGTTTTGTAGTGTAGTAGGTTGATAATTTTTATGGTATGTGTTCAGAATTTGAGTATTAGTTAACAGTTTGCATTTAATTACTTTCCCTTATACAGGCAATTGGTTGTATCTTCAGTCCAAAAGCTTAGTAGCTTAACTTACAGTAACTGTTCTTTAAAGTTACTTCAGTGTTTTGATGCTTATAATGAATTCAGTTAAACATAGAAATACAAAAAGCTCAGCAAGTCCAATCCTCTGCCCTTTGGAAGCATAGTGAGGTCATTCCCTCTGATGGCAGAGTTCCTCATCGTGGTGTTTTTTCAGCAGCTCCATCACCCACCCCATGGTTAACGTTTTACCTGATACTCAATTTAAAAGTTTTTGCTTTGCATACAGATGATTGCTTTGTCTCTTGTTGCTTTAGAAAAGAGTTGATTTTCCTTGTAGCAGTGTTTTAGATTGCTGCTAGCTGCTCTCCAGTTTTTCTGGTCTTTGAACTTCATCACAGGACATAGGAATGTGGATGTTGGCAAGATAGATAGTTTGATTGTCCATGATTTTACAAATGTTTTTAGTAGTTCAGATTTAAATATGATATTTAAACAAAATATTTGTTTTGATTGGGGGTGCACGTGTGCCTGACAAAGTATCTGTGAGAAGTGTAAAAGCTCATCTTTACAAGTATACGTCAGTAGTAGAGAAGTGGGATTTTAACAGCCTCTCGTCATGAGAAGTAGCTGATTTTTTTGCCTTAAAAGGATGATTCTAACCTTGTTTAAAACACTTCAGTTAGGAAATTTAAAAGTCAGGAAAGGAGTGTTCCTGAGAGTTTACATTTTGGTACATAAATTAAAACATCCTGCTTTTTGTTGATGTTTTTGTTTTATTAGCATTTATATACGTACACGAGATCTGAGTTTTTCAGAGCTAGTGGTGTGGGGTTTTTTGTGTGAATTGAAGTGTCTCTGAAGTATCTCTAGGAAGGAAAAACAGGGAGATAGCCCAAATTGCAAGTTGGAGGAGCTATGCAACTGGGTTACTGTGCCACACAGAAATGAATTAAAGAGGGAGGAGAGTGACAGAACCTCCCCTGTATGTTTGTGTTTGAAACACACTCTGCCTGCACAGTAGTGTGGAAGTTAAAATGTTATCTCCACAGCCAAGGAATCCAGAAACACCAAAGATAGATACTGTCAGAGAAGTTTTGCCATGCTGCTTAATTACTTATTAAATAAACACTTCAAGAACATTTCAGATTGAAGGCATGGGTGTGTCTTGTGCAGGTGTATTTTCTGAATTTATCCTTGTTTATTTTTTCATTTTTTGGCCTGGGTGGTAGAACAAAGCAGATTTACTAATTGCCTGGGCAGGACAAGTCTGGGAGGGGATACGAGCATTAGAGTGTGAAATAGTCTTGGAAAACTGGAGGAATGACCTGAAGTGTATGGGATGCAGTTCAGTAAAGAGAAACACAAAATAATGCCTTTGGGTAGAAACAATAAATTTAAATATGAGAAACACTTGGCTGGCCAGCAGTTCTGTAAATAAGCAGCTGTATCACAAAATGAACACAGTTGTGACAATTCTGTGAAAACCCAGGAGAATTCTGTGAAAACCCATCTTACTGGGATGTATGAACAGGATTGTTGTTGGTGTGAGAGGGAAGTTGCTCTGCAGTGCTCAGTGTAAGGCCTCAGATAAGGCCTCGGTGCCTGTGTTACTCTGCTTCAAACAGATCTGGCCCGGCTGAGAGTATTTAGAGAAGAGTTGCAATAATGACCTTTAAGGAAGGACTGAAAGAATTGTACTTGTTTAGTCTTTAGCAGAGATGGGGAGACATAATAATAGGTTTCAAATACAGTAAAGTTTGCAACAGAGAATAATGTAATAAACTGTTCTCTCTAGGTGGGATAAGAAATAATAGTCCTGTAGTGCACAAAAGGAGATTTTAGTGTCAGGAAAAACTTTCCAGCTCCGGGAAAGATTATCTATCCAGGACAGATAATCAGAGGGTTATATATCTGAGGGAAGTAATGGGATATCTCATGCTGAAAGGGCTCTAGAAAAGGTTAAATAACCTCCTTTTAGAGGTGATTGAGGTGTAGTTTTCTGTCCTTGGCATAGGGGGTAGGATGACTTTTTAGCATTAGATCTCTCCTCATTTTTAGATTCTTGTAATATTGCTGGCCATGATTTAAAAAGTAAAACAACAAAACAACATGATGGAGAAAAAAAAAATTAGTGATGTAACAGTTGTAAGATTTAGTAAAAAAATAATCAAATATATTAATTAAAGTGTTTTTATAAAGTATTTATTAAAGCCATCTTTAATGTGATATAGACGATAGCTTTAATAGAGTCTTCATTGTACATTTAATATGTTTGACTTGCCTTTATGTGGTTTTAGTGATCCGAAAGAAATAAGCTGAGCTAGAGTCAAAGTGTTTCAGAAGACTTCATTCAAAAGAAGCAAATCTCAGAAGATAAATTCTAATGAGCCAGGGAGGCAGGTGCATTCCAGCCTCTGAAATAGAGCACACCACGCAACTTCACCTTCTCTCTGTAAAAAAGGAGATTACAGTTAGTATCTGAGACATGTCTGTTGAGGGATAATCTTCACTGATAAAGTCTTCAGATTCTTGAAGAGTTTGTTATATAAATATGTATTTGATTAAACTGGAAGAGCTAACCTTGACACAAATATGTTGTTAAAGCTTTTTAGAGTTAAAAATACTGAACAATTTTATAAAACTGTTTTGAACCGAATTCAGTTTACTGCCTTGTTCTGCATTTTTTTTATTCAAAATCAACTGCCTACATCCCATGTGACCTTGTTCAAGCATTTCTGATTTTTGAAATTTGACAAAGCTGCCTCAGGGTTAAGGGCAAGTGAACGATAGGCTTTGTGTCACATATGTCTGTGCTCTGGAATTAGGGAAGGGGTTAAAGAAACAAATACTGTCACATTCCCAACGTTTTAAAAAGATTGTAGAGGATTTATGTAAAACAATGCTTTCCATCTGTTATAGCCTAACTGTAATTAGACTTTTAGTACATTTTTCCATCTCACCAATTATATGGATTAAACTTTACGTGTACTTTCACTTCACAGGCTAGCAGCATTCTGATTGTTGTAATTGATGGGAAATTGTGACTGAACCATCGAGAAACAATGTGTTGGTAACTGACAGGGCACTGGGTTTAGATCCTGGTGTAGTGTTTGCTTACGTAAACCTGAAAATCAATAACGGAAGAATGCAAACACTGTTCACCGTGTTAGACTGATGTCAGAAAAGAAATTTGTTCCGTTCCTCAAATATTTTAAGTCTTCCAGGGATTTTCCTTCTATGTATTGCTGCAGTACAGAGGCTTTTTTGTAGCCTATTATAAAGGGATCATGGTATCTCATGTAGTAAGGGCACAAAGGCTTAAGTCTTAGGCAGAGACAGATGCACCTATTCCCTAAGCTCCACCTGAAGAGCTGAAACTGAGATGCAATTGTCAGACAGAAATGTCTGGAAAAGGCTGCTTTAACCTGGAGTTTGGAGCAGCAGTTCCTGCGGAGTTGCCTGGGGCAGTGTGTAGGTGGTGCCTGACTAAAGACTTGGAGTAGAAAGATGTTAATATTACAACAGATGCTGTGGTTTGTTTGCTTTGGGTTATTTTCCTATTTCCAATGTAAAAAAAAAAAAAAGGTAACCTGAAAAAATGTATCTTACTAATCATTTTAAAATTAGAACATATTGGTACGTATTTTCTTTTCCATCCACTACCTTATTTTCTTTTACTTGAGCTTTCTATGTACATGCCTCTAAAACTCAGAGTATAACTAACAGCAAGTTTTGGTGGTTAGGGATACATGATTGTATTGCTTTTGTTAGTAACTAATCTGTCTAATTGTCACTTGAAAAGATTTGACAATATTTCTGTGCCTTGCTGTGGTGCCAGCACTGTTCTTTGGGGGTTTCCTCAAAAGCTAGACTTTAGGAAAAAGAAAGCTAACTAGATGTTCTCAGGTCTTCTCAATCCTCACTTGCCAACATTTGTGGTTTTGTTTGGTTCAGGTCTAGTTATTTATTTAGCCTTGGGAAAATAGGCAAAATGAGAAGCCACTAGAGCTTATGAAATTTTTTTATTTTTAACTAGTGTTCTGTTTTCAGCGGAATCATGGTGTTTATTGCATCAGTTTTCTGGAAATTCTGCTAAATTCAGTGCATTGTGAAAAAAAGGCAGAAAGGCTGAAAAAGATCTTTATTCACAGTATCTTTGTAGAGGCTTCTATAGTGCAATTACTTTTCATATGTGTGTGGATAGTTTTAAATCCATTTGTGAGGAAGTGGTTTCTAGCAGAACAAAGTGTAGTTACGTAATTTCTCTTAAGTGAGGTCAGGTGAGAACTTTTCTGGATCATGGGAATTCAGTGATCCTTTGTTAAGAGGATTCCTAAAATACTTCAGATGAAAAAGGTTCTTCACATATCTGCCATTTGACAGCCAGTGCTGAAAAGGACAATGAGAAACATTCACTCCTTGTATGATGTCCTAGTGCAAATAAAGCTTCCCACACCTCTCCCATCCCAAAGTGAAGTCTGTCTTTTTCAGATTTCTTGACATGTATTTTGGAGGTCTGAATTGTTCAACGAAAGTGAATTTTGCAAATCCTTGAGAATCCTCTACATTTATTCTCATAAATGGATTGCTTTTTGGAGTACAGTTTGCTGTCAGGACCATTCAGATTATACAAGTGCACAGGAATAGATTTGTTGTTGTTAAAGTCTAGATAGGCAGTCTTTTGTTGTTGTTCTATGACTACACTTCAAAAAAACCCAAACCTCACACCAACAATGTAGGTAACTAATTTCGTGTTAATATTGATGAATTTTAAGTTATGTCTCTCATTATCTGAAAATATCTCTAGTTAATTCCAGCTCAGAAGCAGTTTTATTGGAAATTCCCATGTTGCATGAAGGGTTATTTTTTTTTTCAGTCAGAATTCTGAGTATAGAGAGGGAATGTTTTGCCTCTCTTTCAGGTTCTGGAGGTAAAGGCAGGCTAGTTACTGTCATTTTATCCAGTGTGACTCATGTCTCATTGATTTTCCACTTGAGAGGTAACTCTGGTGATCAGACCTCTGTGTCCTGCTTTTAGGGTGTATCTCATAATTGAATTAGTTGCAGTTAGATCAGCTACGCTTTTAAAAAACTTTTTAGATTGTTGTATGTGTGTATTTACTTGGCCAAAGAAATTCCCTCAAAGAAACCATCCGCAAAGGTCAGGAGATTCTCTGTGAGAAACAGGAGAGCTCTGGAGAAGCTTACTGTATAATATTCTTGGTACCATTTTCAGTCTTGATTCATGTGTCACTACAGCTTTGTTATATGACTTGTACCAAATAATCATGTGGACGTTTCTTCTCATCCTGTCTGTTGTCAGCAGGCCTGATTTACAGACGTGGCACGAGCTCCAATTTAAGTTCTGCTTGCTTCTCTTCCCTTAAATGTGCCCTTCCTATGTGTGGGCTGTATTATGGCTTCCCGGGTTGGTTCACTCCTGCAACTGCCTTGAAATGAAAGTTTGCGCTTCTAATACTTAGAAATCAGCTTCCGTTGAAGTGTGGACAACTGTTGCTGTTCTGACCTTCACTGACCGTATTTTCCATGATGAGAAGATGTCAAAACGAGCCCATGCGTTTGAATCAGTAACAAATAAGAATACAGAAAGTTTGCAGGGGTTTTTTTTCCCCTCAAATGCCTCTTTCTGTGCCTCAGATTCTGTTAGTAAAGACTTGGATCAGCTGGGTTCCAGTTAAGTTTTCAATAGACTTTTAACAGTTTTATATTAAAGTGAACAGTTATCCAGAATGAAAATAAAGTAAAACATGATGCTATGACCCCTGCTCTGTGGAAGCAGACATGAAGAATGTTTCCCCAGCATTTGCAATTCCAGAATAATACAGGTTATAGCTGGGCAGTACAGATAGATGGAAACAATAACATGGTTTAGTTCCTGTGCATCAGTTATAAAACATTTTTATCCTCAGCATGGAAGTTTAGAGTTCCAAGATAGGAGAAGTAATGGTGCTACTTAGGCTTACAAAGCATAAGGGAGAGGCTGAGAGAAGGGCTTCACATTACAGCAAACCTGATCCAAGGACTGTCTGTCACCAAAATGCAAAGTTGTGGGCCCAGTTTTCCACTGGCACCTGTGCTCATTTCACCATTACAGTGAGCCCGTCTAGGAAGCTAAACTAGAAGAAAAATGACTCTTTTGTAAGGACTTGTATTTTCTAAATCAGCTCACTGTGAGATCGGATTGAATACAAAAGCAAATACATGGGAAAAATAGGGATGGTGTGCCTGAGAGTTACAGGGGAGTGGGATTGCTCCTGTTTGTAGATTAAATCACTTAACGGTAAATGAAACCTCACCTGGGAAGTCTCGTTGCAAAATTAAAGAGAATGATTGAAGGCTCACCAGCCTGCGAAGCCACCCTATTGATAAAGGAGTGGGAGCATAGATGGGTGTGGCTTTGATTGCTGTGATAGGAGGGTGGAGGGAGAGTGGTGTCTCGGACAAAACAATAAAGAAGGAAATGCTCTTTTGGGAAGTATCCAAATTGATGTAATTGAGCAGGGGCAGAGAAAAGACCATTGTAATAGTTCAGATGCAAAATGACAAGATCCTTGTGAGAGTTGCCCACTTGGAGTGACAGTGCAAACCTTTGGATGTCGAGCTACCTGCTGAAAGAGGGTTCAGTCTCTAAAAAAAGCTGTTTGCTGTTTTTGTAAACTTGATTGTCAGTGAATGGGTAACCTTTGACATAGGCCTTTGGACTCACCACCATATTTTTAATTATGATTCTGTTAACTCACACATGGATTTACATTTTTATTTTCATAGTGGCTTTTAAATACACATACATTGCAGAGTTGCTCCTTTCTTACCACTTAGAGCCAATAAAAAAAAGTGTTTTAATGTTTTCCTCTGTGGAGCAATGACAATCCAAACTGTGTGCATGCAGAGCTCAGAAAGGAAGCAGCCCCCACCTTAGCTGGCATGTGATTTCAGAGGGGCATTTTAAGTCAAAATAGGTAGACGTTTAGAAGATGGTAATTTCAATTTTCGATAAATACCTGTAGTGATAGTTCAATAAAATTATTTCAGTGACTGCAGGAAAAACCCTTCTCTAGTCTAGTGATGATATAAATCTGATGACTCTTTATTTCACCACCGTCTTGAGTCAAGGATCTCACAAAACTGAGCAAATAGGTATTAAAATAGAAACTCGTTGTTAGGAATGTGAAGTAATGCATAAGAATAAAATAACTTTATGCAAAAAAGCCCAACCCTGACTTGAAATCAGCTATTAGTGCTCAGGAAAGTCTTCTGATAGACATTTCTGTAAAGCCATCAACTCAGTTTTCACCAGGTGTCAAAAAACTAAATAGATTTGAGTATTAATAGAAAGGGGTCATGACATAAAATATTAACTCTTCTGTGGTAAAAGTCTATGACATACATAGGCCATGCTTTGAATATGATTATCCCACACTGATCTGTCTGCTAGACTTAGTACAGAAAAGGGCAGTAAGAAAAATCAAATTTTGGGATAGTTTCTTTATGCAGAACACCAAGGAGATAAACCAGATAAAGTAACCATTAATTCTAGGATCTTACAGCAAAGGTATGTCCTCAGATACCGTGAAACTTAATTTTTAAAGGTATGAGAGTTCTGTGTAGGTTTTTTTTCCTACTGTTATCAAGGAAGGAATGTGTTTAATTGCTTATTGCCCTAGGAGAGATAATATATCACAGAGTTATGAGGGCTTTGTATGTTCAAGATACAGCAAAGGCTGCCTAGGAGATACATTCTTACTTTATTTATTTTTCTTATGGCTACGGCATTGTGCTGTAATACAGTTGTTCACTGCTGAATAATTTTGTATTTTTTTACAGAAATTTTAGATGTTCTTCAAGATAACTGGCAATCAGGGTTGGGGTTTTTTTCTGTAATTTTTTTTAAAGGTTAAGCAATTTTATGGATGGTATATAAGCTACATTTGTCAAGTTAATCCTTACTTAAGATTTCATGTCAGCTCTTCAGAGGTACTAAGTAAGGAATAAGCACAGCACTTGTTCTGATATAGTGCTGTTAAATTCCTTAGACTACTTTGTAAAAACTGTGCCTTAGAAAGAGCCAGTAAGGCTTTTTTAGGACAGCACTGGCAAACTGTAAGTGATTTATTATTAAAAAGAACCATATATAGAGTCTTCTGCTTGATATCATTATAAATGTAAATGTGCAAAGGTGAACCATTATGATTTCTAACTTTGTGACTGCTTTTATTGATAATTTTCAAATTCATACTCTAAAGATTCCAAATTGTATCTATGGCATGTTCAGAAAGCTACTGGTCATACTGGTTTTGATCTTGTAAGACATAACCATTTGGAGTAATCATATCTCTTGAAGCTGAATGTTTCAGAGGGATAAAGTAGGAAAAAACTCGGTTTTATATTGTTTGTGTAAGTCAGTATCTAAGCCCATAGTAAATAATGTAACCGTTTAGTCTAAGGTTTATCTGATTTCTTCAAATGAGAAGTTTCTAAATGTGTTGTCATTTGATACAGTGTGTGAGCAATCCTGGTGTGCAGCTCAGAGACAAAGCAAGAACTGAACTGCAAGTGCAGGTTTTTTACTGCTGGGATGGGTTGGCCATTTAGGGAAATGTCTGAACCCTGGCAATCTGCTCATGTTTGCTCAGGATAGGTATGGAAACTGCATAGTTCACACTCTGACCCACCTTCTGGCAGCTTCTTCCTGCTTCCTGAATCTGTGATAAAATGTGCTGAAGGTAGATGGTATCTTTTTTTTTTCCCCTTTGCTCCTGTGCTCTGAGAAATTCTCTAGTGGCTGAACCTGGAACTTGAATAGCCTTTTAATGTTTCTTCAGTCCTTTAACCTGCTGTTACAGGATAATTGCAAGGAATGGTAAAATGAGCGTCTCCTTTTATTTATGGAAATAGATGCTATGGAGGATTTTAGATACCATAACCAGACATGCATTTTTATATAAAAGGTTAAATGTTCTAATTGCTATTCTACTAAAATATGGTCAGAATTTGCCCTGAATTATTGAATTAATAGCTGTTGAAGTATAAAATCCATTAAATACTACCATAGTCATAAATCGTATTGTCTTGAGACAAAAGAGGAAAGTCAAATCGGTGAGAAATTACTTCAGTTTCAGAAAATTAAAATGAGAAAAGGTAAGATGCTGTTTAAAGTCTTGAAGTCTCATATGTTCTATTAGGGTAGATACAACTGCAAACATACACCTTTGTTACTAGTGCTGAGTGTATGTATTTGCAATATCTGTGACATTACAGTTGCAAAGGAATGCTTTATGCATGCAGTAGCTTTCCATCCTTGATAATGCCACGAGGTTTTTTTTTTTTCATCCCTGAATTATGTATCTAGGCAAAGTCAGAAAAACTGAAGTAGAAGGGGGAGCTCTGAGTAAAACACAAAAAATTTATTCTGCCTATAAAAAAAGACAAAGCAAAACAGAAAAAAGCCAGTTGAAGGCAGAATGGAGAAGAGTTAAAATGAAGTTGCTGTGAGAGCTGCAACTGGTATCTAACCTTGTAGCCTTTCCTTTTTTGCCAGGTCTGTATAGCCATTTGTAAAAATGAAAATACAGAATTCTCTTTTTACAAAAACATCAGTGGGATAGCCTGAATGCTGAAGATTTATGGGAGCTCAAGGGAAGACAAGGAAAATTCATGGAAGAGAAATTCACTGAAGTTTAGAAAAAAGATAGAAATCACATATGACTTAGAAGGACTCTGAGCTAAAAATATTTGGAAGCTATAATGGTATTATACACAGCAGCTCTTGCCTAACCATCTGCTTATCGCGGCTGTTGGAGACAAAGTACTGACTGCAGAGACGTGTGGCTTTACTCTGTGTGAGAAAAGAGGCTTGAAGTTAATAATGTTGAGCATAATTGATTTGCATTTAAATTTAATGAGGAAGAAGTTTTGAAAGTGAATAGTCAATTAACATGCAAAGGGAATCAAGTGTCTCTGCATAGGTGACAGATATGCTCATGTGCTTAGGCAGTAATAAGTACGTCCCTTTTGCTCTGGAAATGTAGTGCAACATCTCAATATCAAGAGAGATCTTTACAAAGTCCTTGATAAAGTATTCAGCTGGTGGGACAGGGTAATAGAATCAGAATGAATTTTTCACTTCATAGGCAGTCTTTCATTTTATACTTGAACAGTGAGCATGGTTTTGAAAGTAAATTGTCTCATGTAGTTGCAAGAAATCATAAACTGAGTGTTGCAAAACAAAACCCTGAAGAACAATAAATTCAAAGCAGAATATCTGGGTATTCCATATATCACAAAGTTGAATAAAGGAAGCCAAAAGAAAAGCATATGTAGGGTAAACTGTAGTTGTATTTCAGCAGTGTGTTGACAGGTTAATGGTAGGTTTAGAGTAACAGTGTAAAGTCTTAAAATGCCTTCAAATGCATTTTAAATCTATAAAATACGTATATTTAGCACATTAATAAGATACCTGGAGAAGAAACAGCTGATGCGTTGCGGTACCGTATGAAAAGTTGTACTCTCCAGGCTTAATCTTTCAAGGGAATAAATTTGTGACTTTAAAATATCAAGGAAGTGTGAATCAGACTATCCTGAATTTTTGCTGTGCAAGGTTTGTAGGAACTGGAAAACCTATGAGCAAGCCTGCATCTACATGAAAAATAAAAATGGAGCAAGCCTAAAGGTTCTTTGTCAGTGGTCACAGGAAAAAGCAAAGACCTGTAGAAAAAGTACAAACAACTCCCTGCATTCTTACACAGCAATTACATTGGCAGTTAATTAAATTTAATGCCAAAGTGTTCAAATGAAAAAAAATGTTCATACTGAGAAAGTAAGAGTAACCAAAAGACTGAAATTTTAAATGTAAATGTAGGCTAGAGAGAACTTCCATTGTACAGAACTTCCAACTGTTACTGTAAGCATAGGCCAGACAGAACACAGAAATTGTAGGAAATAAAAAGCAGCATATTGTTTATCAGTGAATGTATTGACCTACAAAGACCTTCTGAGCACAGCAAACGAGGAAAGCAGAATGGCAATCAAGTAAAACAAAATTATATGTGATGCAGTCATAGTTTTATTTGAATTATATATATCTTAAACTGAAAAAGTAAACTAGGCTACCAATGTACTGTTAAGGAAATTGTGGCCAGCTATCCTATCTGAAAGTAGGTGGATATAAACAGAAACAGCTGGAAAAAGGTAATGTACTAGTTGAACTGGGAGCAGTCTTACAATAAAGTTGGTGCTTTTTTTAAATAAAGGCTTCTATTAGCAGCAGATGTGCTGTGATTAAAAGGAAGGGGTATATGTAATGTTCGTATTGGAGGTTTTGTTTCCTGTGCCTGAAGACAGGACAGCAGCAAAACAGAAAGCAGGTGCTGACTGTTCCTTTAAGAGCTTTTACAAAACACAGTTCCTGATGCACTTAAAACACCTTCAGTACTTGCCAGGGGAAACTCCCAAGCCAAGTAGACTGAAATATGCATAACAGTCTTCTTACTCAGAGAACTTAAATACAGACTGAACATAAAGTGAGAACGTCAGGCTATAGGGGGGTGTTGAAACCTCTCTGCTCAACAAGCTCCATGTCAGTTACAAAGCAGAATTTGGACAGTTTCTAAGAATAAATTATAAAACATTTTAAAGTGCTGGTATCTGCAGCTTTGTCGGGATGCCCAAGCACTGGGAGAAAATTTGTTTGCCTTCAGGTACGTCTGGTGAAAAAGGCGCATTCTTGGTGTAGATGATGCTGACATCCAGCTCACAGAGCAGGAACGTGCTCAAAACTGCTTTGAAAGACTGCAATGGCAGAGCTGTCACGTATGGCTAAATGTGCCTGTAGCAGTTGTGCTGTATTGGACCAAGCTGCAGCACGAGGCAATGAAGAGAAACAATATCCCTCCCATAGGGAAGGCAAAAGGAGGGATGGGTCTTTTTACTGCAGATCACTATTTTGAGAACTGCCACAATATTGAGGTCCTAGCATAGAGTACAGTACTGAAACATGTCAACAGCTGTAGCATCTCAGACAGTTTCTCTAGAAAATAGATGTTTCTCTTGCTGTTCACCAGAGAAATGACTTGATGTAATACGATATTATTAGTATGTCAAAGTCAGTTGTAATAGAGCCACGTGAGCATTTAAGAGAGCTGAGGCTCTTAAAAATAACTGCCAGTCAAAAAGTGACATAAGGCAAGTTATTTACAATTTGGCACAATGATCCTAAGGGTCCTTTCCAGCCTAAATGATTTTGTGATTCTATGGTAGCAGGCTGTGTTTAAGTTCAAGTTTAAAGCACACTTGGTTTATGAACCTGTTCATTACTTTGCTGAGCCCCTTGCCTGTGAGAACTCATCTGTGTGGTGGTGGTGGCTGGTGCTATGATTATACACCCAGTATCAGCTGGTGTGCCAAGGGATGCCTGTGATTCTGGGAGCATGAAAATGCATCTGGTGAGAAGACACAGTGGGGCCACAGCATAGCTGTGACAAACTGCTTTTTTTTTTTTTTTTCCTTAATGGATTTTGGGATAGTTCTGGGTGCCCTCCCTGCCCCCAGTCTGTCCAGAATGTGTTTTAAGCATTTAGAGTGTGATTTAGATCAGCCATTTAGGTGTCCTTCTATTCATTTACTGTTCTCACTAAGTAATATTTGAATCCTTAGGCCAGCTTAGCAACCCCCCTAAATTTAGCTGAGAGTAAACATCTCCGAACTGTAGACAGCTTGCAGCTTTCACAAAAATTGTAGTTCCCCTTTTAAGGGGAATTTGAGCCCAGTAATTACCTGCTGTACATGGTTTGCAAGCAGTCTAGTCAGTGCATGTATAGGTTGGAATTTGCTACACCATCCTTGAGGTTTGGAGATGGCCGGAGGGAGGAACAAGAGGTGCGATGGGATGTGTGGCAGAATAGTGCCACGTTTAGGACTACAAAGCCAGCCTATTGCTGATCTGCTTATAGAATAATGTGTATCCCCTAGACTGAGGCAAAAGCAGTATCAGATGGAAAATAAGTGTTTAAAGCAGTTTTCATGAATGGAGATAGCTGGAAAAACAGCCTTCTCAGTGTTTTTTCTTTGGGGAGAGGGAGTGTGTTTTAGATTTCGAAGAAAAATTTAGAACAAAAGCATTTTAATTCTGAAACCACGTCCAAAATATTTTACAGGAACTGTTGCATGCCTCATGTGTCCCTGTTCCAAACTCTGGGTTTGGATTTGCCTTAGTACAATGCAGCAGTACTTCGAAGCACAGCCCATGCAGAGCACCTGGCTGTGTGTGTGGTGCTGCTCTGAGTTGTACATCAGTGTGTCATTGGGAGAGCCTTCTGAGGCTCATGGAGCTGATACTGTAATTTTGCACATTAAAAGCTGTATTAATTGGTGCATTTCAAATGCATGCCCTTGACTGAAAATGATCTGGGATAAAAATATGTTCTAGACAGTATTTCATACAATATGCACTTTACAGTGTACCTCATAAGGTAGCATGTTTGTAGTCACTGCTCCAAAAGTAAATCAGACAGAGTAGTAATTTCCAGTGTAATATTCTACAAAAAAAACTGGTTTATCCTGAGGCTTTTAAGAAAAAGTAAAGGAGCACTGATTTTCTCCATCAAGTTCCTTTTCATCTGTAAACTGCTGGCAGGATTATTAAGTACTTGACGACCTCTTCGAGTTGCAGCCTACCTATAGGAAAAAGCAATGTCTTTTTATGCTAGGTATTTTCTGTAGATTGTAATAATAACTTCTCCAGGAAATAAATAGTATTTTTCCTATTTCTTTAAAACTGTATTCTGTGTTTAAAAGATGAAATACGATTAGAGTCTTTTGCTAGAGAAACAGTTTGATAAATGGTTACTGTAATTAAGTTAGTGTAATTAATTTTATAATGAGCTTTTCAAGAACCTGTGTGATTTAATATATCTCAAAGATGTTAGTCACGTGTTTTGGTAATCCTACACAGGAGATACTCTTTGGATAACAGGACAGCTAATTAGCAACTGAATGGTTTCACATGAAAAAGGCATATTATAATTTAGAGTGGGACTTTCGCCTAGGATGATAAAGTGAATTGGGTAGGTGTGATGATAAGGATACAGAGGGTTGGCCAATAACTGAGGCTAAGCTTAGTTTTTTTAATTGGTACATGGTATTTACATAGTCTGGTTTTAATTTTCTTGATAAGTTAATTGTATCAGACAGTAGTGACTTTATTGACTGTATATGAGTCAGTAAAGTAGGTTCAGTAAGGGTGTTTACTTAAAGCTGCTGTCTTTATTCAGGACAAGTGCAGTTTGTATTGAATGATCATTTTTTCCATTTTTCTGTTAAGATGACATGGTTAAGATGAACACACCAGGTGGTGTGTTGAAGTGTGGAATGTGGTTTATTTTTCCAAGGGACTGTGGTACCACCTTGCAAAGTTCCTTTTGTTGTGGCCATGTGATCCCATGCTTATGCTACAGCATGTTGTCCTTTAATATGACCCACAGGAAAAATTCATTTCATCTGGAGCCATCTGAAAAGAAAAGAAGAAAAGATGATATTTTCAACTTGACCTATTTGTTGATTGTTATTTTGGAATATAGTTCCACAAATAGTTGTGTTGACAGAGTTGGCCCAGGTATTTGTGACAGATAATTGGGTTGAGTGCGGTGTGATGTGTGTAGGTGAGTTGGGACAAGGTAAAATCACAGATTTTTCCTTGCAGTTATTCCAAGTTCCAGTTTTCCTTTTTCACTTGTGATCTTTCTGTCTTCTAGCAGTTCTTCGTGATTTCCAGTCTGTCTCTTTCTCCATTCAGCATCCGCTCATTTTGCTAATGTAGCTGCTGTCCTTACCTGTGCATTCACATTTAGCATTTCCCTCAGCCTGCCTTCATCAGAGCTCCACCAGGATTTTTGTTCTCAGGCAAATGCTTCTCTATGCTGAATTCCAATTTCTTACTCTAAAATACGGAGGAAGAAAACCTTCTTGAAGAAACAGTCAGATGTGTCTTGAACAGTAAGAGGGGTTTAAAATAATTTCCATATTTGTGCACAGAAATGAGTAATTATTTTGACTGAGAATTCAGGAGAGAGACAGCAGGGTGGGAATATCAGTCTGAGACAGATGCCTCAATGTATAATTTCAGCACAAACTCTAATTTGGCCAAGATACAAGAAACTGAAAGCAATTTAAGTGTTTCAGGCTTTAAAGAGAAGAAATTTGATATAGTGGTTGCTTTTCTAGAGTTCTGCTGTAAAGTCACACTTGTGTAATTCATACTCAGTTTTATGTGAAGTAATTTTGCATCTTATCCTGGAATGTCTGGCTGGAAGAGGGGTCATGGCTATATCATACCCATCCTCCCAGTAAGTTTCCTCATATAGGGAGCCCAGAAGAGTGAGAAATGCCAGTGCTATCAGGAGTTTTGATAACACTGCTGAGTGGAAGGGGTGCGAAGGAACAGATGTACATTGCTGGTCATTGTCGTATAATTTCCTGGTTCAACCTTTTTCTTATATTTTGTGGTTTTAAAGAAAGAATAAGTGTTGGAGAGGAGGAAGATGAGCTTTGTTTGTTTTCATATATCCTGTTATTTAAGTACCAAATCATTTTACCCGACCATTTAAATTTTTTTTCTTCCAGAAAGAAGTAGAAATAGCTTTCCACAAGAAGATTCTTTCTAAAGGATTTTTTTCCTCTTATGTAAGAATAGGTTTGTCTAGCTGAGTGAACCAATCTATTTTAAAGAAGAAAAATAGTATATTGAACTACCCATTCTGGTTCTTTGCAGTTTTAGTTTTGAGTAAAACATTTCCCCTGCTAGTTGGCTAGCTTTTAAAACCTGTTGATAATTTTTTCATGCTACTCTACTTTTTTTTCTTTATTTTATCTTACTAGCCTTTTATATATAAGATTAATATAAGTAGTCCCATTCTGACAGACTATATTTTGACCATATGTAATATAATCTTACTGTGTCAGAGACAGCTGAAATCTCAGAATAATTCCAGTAACATTTCTTTGTTTTTACTGCGTTTAAGCTTTCATTATAGCATTAAGCTGCTATTGTTATATATTATTTCGAGTAACATCTTCATAATGTCTTTTGGTGGAGGTTATTTCTATCATTTGAAAGTACTGCTTGTTTTGAGGTAATGGAGAATCAGAAAAATAAAATGCTGTTTCCAGAAAACTGATTTCTTGCTAATGTAGTTATGTGAAGCTCAGTATGTGTGGGAAGAGATGCTGGCATACTCTAGATGTGATAGACTGCTGAATATAATTTGTTAAATGAAATTCATCCCTAATTTAGTAATACTACTTTGTTAGGAAGTGATGTATTTTCTATGTGGAGATAATCCAAAATCTTGATAATCTGGTGTCTGTGCAGATTCTCATCTTTTCAGAGATGCTAATTTTTTTGTCTTGGGCAAATACTTCTGTAAGGGATTAGATTGTTTGCATAAATAGCTGCTGCTTTCAGTTTTTAAAAATGTACTGTCTTAAGTAACATTCCATTACTCTCTAGAGAATTTAAAAACTGCCTTTTATACCACAGAGATCCACCAATTTTATTTATTACTTTGGGCAATTCTATATGTGTGTCACATTTGCTCTTGTAAATGCTAACTTTGCCAGTAGCAGATATTGTTTCTGAAGTAATTTGGGGATTTACTGAAGTATGGTACTAGAGAGAGCTCCTGCTATCAGATACCCGCAGATGCAGTATCTGAACACTGGGAAAAGCTTGAATCTTTATCACTGCAGTATTATCACTGGGCACGCTGATTGTTAGAAGAACAAGAAGAGAATAGATTATTTCTCTTCAATATGAAGATGATTTGTTATACTCTAGATCAGATGAACACAGTGTTCTGTTTTCTAGGGTTGAATTGTGTGGAAGACTTTAGATATTGCCCATTTTCATGAAATAGTGACATCAAATAACTATTGGAGACTTCTTCTGTTGCAGGAGTCTGTTCTCCCCCACCCATAGTACACAGTTATTTTTTTTGTTTGTTTAATGATGTCTGTAATGTTAATTTATCCATCTTAAGTTCCATATATATAATTGCACCACAGTTATAGTAGAGGCTTCTGTTGCTTTGCTGGTTTCAGGTCTGGTATATACCCAGTATGTTCAGGTATTGACTGTGTCTTTTCACTGTCTCTTTTCTGGCTTAGGGCCACATGGAACATACTCTTAGCTGTATCCATGTTTCCGAATTCCTTTTAACAGCTGGGCTCGTACTTGACTCCCAGATAGACAGTACCAGCATAACCCAGTAAAAAAATTGGTTATTCTGCATATTTAGGAAGGGTTTTCTGCATTCTGCTGTCTTTAACTGTTCAGTTTCATCTCCATGTAAATGTTTCCTTTGTTACTAGAAGTTTTCGTGCACACAGTTCAGCATTCAGTAACTTTACTAAATAGGCTTGTGGTTAAGTTAAATAAAAATTCTAGCAAAATGTGAATGTTTTGGTTGAGCCTGCCTAAAGCTGAGTAATTTTAATGGTTCCTAATGCAAAAATGCATACCCTGAAATGCATCCTATGTTGTAATAAAATTCTTGGTTGTATGTAAGAGGTACAGACAATTTCTGCAAGCAGTTGAACTTCAGTCTCACTCTGAAGATTGTCCGTACTGATTAATGTGTGACCGTTTCCTGTATGGTTTCAGCATCAACATTTGCTCACTGGCTTCTTACACAGGTCCTTTCCCACAAGAGACAAATTCAGAGTCCCTTACTTATTTCAGAGCTCTGTCTGCATTACATGCTATTTAACCTGTAAATTTCTTAATTTTTAGTGGGCTCTGCAGACCACAGTGTGTAGTTTCTTAGCTGATTATCACTCTTCAGACTTTCAGTCTTTATTGCAGTATTCCAGTATTCTTTCTTAAATGTTGATGTGGTTCCCTAAAGAAAGGCTTTTAGACCTAGAAGTTTATTTAATTTCCCTTGCACTCCTTATTCCTACTCATAAACAGCTTCTAAAATGAGTGGTGTCCAAAACACTAAATTACTCTTCAATTGAATTCCTCTGTCACAGAAGATGTGGTTGTTTTAAGTGAAAAATGTCATTGTAATTGGTTATGCAGTGTAAAGGAATAATAGTTAATTTCCAAGAGAATTTTTCTAAGGAAACTTCTGGGGAAAATTATATAATTGTTCACCTGTTAAGCCCCTGTGAATGTTACTTTCTAGGTTTTAAGCATAATTAAGTTGCAGTCATTTCACTGTACCCTGATTAAAGTTTCCTGGTTTTTTAAATTATTATCCCCTCCTCCATCCCTGCAAACTGCTACCAAACAAAAACTCCTAACTAGGTAAAACTTTTTTTAGCCACCTTGGTTTCTCCTCTTTGATAGTTACACAATCTTTTTGCTGTGTCTAAAATGCTTTAGCTGTCCCTAATGGCAAATAGACACAGCAGGGGTCGTGTCTTTCCTACAGTGAATAAAATAGGGTTGTTTTGGGCGAGAGAAAATCGGGAGAGATGAGGTGTACAAATCTGACATAAGACTGACATTACCATTCCCGCCATTCCTGAAACAACTTATTCATATGTTCTTTACTTAAGACTGGTAAGGTAATTAAAAATGTCGAGATTAGGCCACCTTCTGATTGACTCACTGTTATATTTTGTCTGAATGTTTGTTTGTTTAAAAGTATTTTGTATTTTTGCCAAAGTTACTGAGCTTCAGTATTTTTGTTGGGTATGTTGTTCTTTTGCAAAAATTGGTTAAAATCTGTTGTACTTTTGGTGTCTCCAGATGCATCAATTAAAGGGATCTTTAGGAAAGGCAACAATATGGATTAAGGGTAACATGCATTTTCAAGTAGTTGTCCTTACCTTCTTGTTCTTCCATTCTTTATTTGTCGTATTATGATGATAGATCTCTGCTGTTTGTTAAATTGAGAAATCCCACTGAATAAATGAAACCTGATTTGATTTAGTTATCTACATAATAGAATTTATGATACTTCATATAGCATCACTGTAGAAACATCTTTTGTTACTGAATTTCACTGCAATTAGACATCATGAATCTCTTCTTATGTAGCTCAGTTTGTATTTTGAATTGGCAACTTAATGGTGAATTAATTTTCTGTTCTTACCAGTATGAAATCCTTACTAGGTTGAAAGTAAAGACAGTTTCCAGCAATCTAAATACAAAACTGTGTAGAATTAAGAATATGGAGGAAGCTGACAGCTTGTGTTTTGCATCATGAAGTTTTGACTTGTCAAAAAAAGCTCACTTTTATGAAGTCGATAGAATATGAAGAAAGCTTCAGTAACCACTATTCTTTAGTGAATTATGGTGCCTTCATAGTACTAGATGTTCTTAAATTAAAGGTGATTGCTGGTGTGTTTTTTCAAGTAGTAATTTGGTCATTGGCTCAAATGCCAAACTTCGAGATGAGTGAAAGCATTGTGTGACTTTTGGGTCTATAGATGTATTTCTGTCTTTCAGTATCCAAAATATTTCACTTCCACTACAAATGAGGTGCTACACATTGTTTTCCTTGGTTGAAGGATAGGTTTAATGTGAACTCAAGAAAGCATTTTAGTCCTCTTGTCTAGATGGAGGTTGTTCAGGGATTTGGAGCCAATATAAGTTTAAGAGTTCTGCTCAGTAAAATTAAAGACCGGGGTTTTTCACTGTGTATCTAATTATAAAGTACATTTGACAGTGCATTTTATCATTCATTAGTTGTAGTAATACCTTTCACTACTTGTTTTCTTGTGTCTCTTCAAATACCTTCTTAAATTTGAACACTATAACACGACTCCTGTGAATTCGTTTGCTTGTACAGTTGGTGTGGGATACAGTGAATCACTTAGAAAGTACCACGGAAGGTGTTTTACATTTGAAACCTAGATTAACATTTCACATACTTCATTACTTGATTGCATATTGTTCTTTCCTTATGTAGGACACTTTTGAAATTGGTAATTTCTTCTTTAAAAAGTTGTTACTCTTTATATGTCCTGTTGCATTCTCCTTCATTTTCAGTGTAGTCATCTAAATGTTTTATTGATATCTTTGTCTTTTTCTCAACAGTTTTCAAAATCTTGTTAATGTGATGGCATAAACTAGTAAAGCATCTGGATTACATGATGGATATCATAAATGATGATTGATATTATTTGAGTGGTACAGTAAGAGTCTGCTGTATGAAATGCCGGAAGTTTATATTTCTTCTAGTTTTGCAATGGTAAGTTTTTTTGCATTTGTACTAAGGAAAGAATAACTTTTTGTCTTGTCGTGTAAGGTGTATTTCTTTAGAAAGTATAATATCAGCAAATCAGTAGATTTCTCTCTTACATAAGATTTCTAAAGTCTGTTGAGTTCAGCAGTAATTACTAACCAAAGTATACATTTCAATTTGTTTTAGGTTGTTTTATTGGTATTGATCTGAAACGTCAGTTACTTACCCCTAGTGTGTGCTAGCTTTAATTAGAACAACCTAGGGGAAATGGAATATGTAAATAAACCCTGTTTTTTATGTTTGGGTTCAACCCCAAATGAGATCACTCTCCAGATGGTATTGAGCTTGTGTGCAAAGAGGGAGAATATGCAGGCAAGTTTATCCATGTGGAAAATAGGTATGCAAACCATTGTAGAAAACACATTGTATTTTGCTCTCTTCAATCAGCTGCTGATGTTTGACCATTTGCCGCTTGACGTATTAGTTTTAATTTTTCCTAAGGCAGAGTGCTTTGGAGAGCTCACACTTAAGTGGACAGAATGAAAGCGCTGCAGCATCTCTCTAGATGTATTTTCAGGAATACAAGCAGTGCACCTTTCCAGGCATTCAAGTAAGGCAGCAGGAATAGCTAACAAGCAGGAGGGTTGTAGCAGCACAAAGAAATGGCAGTTTTGAGAACATCTGAAATCTTCACTTTATCATTATTTTTTTATTTGTTGCACAAAATGATGTGCTGTTGTACACAGTTGTGTATAGAGCTATGCCATGTGTACACAAAATTATGTACTTTCTTCTACAGTTTTGTCCACAACTACACCAAGCAATACTTTTAAGATACATTGCTTTCCTTAAGAAATACTGCTTGCATTATGAATTCCTAAACATATTGATAACTGGTAAACAGAATTGTATTGGTTGAGAGTGTACTGGTCTTGTCCAATTCTCTCTTCTTTTCTAGGACCATCTTAGACACTTAAATAGTAGATATGGGAGAATTTATGTTCTTTTTTTTTCCTTCTTTGCTGAAAATAATAAACACCTCTTGAAACAATTTTCTCCATTTGTTATTTTCAGCATTTCTAAGTAAAGTGTGAAAGGTTTGATTCCATATTTAAAATCTGTAGTCTTCACATCATATGACAGTTGAATGAGTTTGTAAGAGCTCACACTTGGGTAGATGAAAAAGGGAAGGTATGCCATTATGCACAGATGTGAATCTATTCAATTAGCATGGCTATTATGACAGATCTGTGGTTATATGCAGTTTGACACATTAATCTTTTAAAGATTAAATGAATAGAAGGGTAAGACTGAACTTATTTATCTAAAAATTTATTTTGAGATACTGGGCAGGTCAAGTAGTCCTACATTTCAGCCTGAAATGTGAAATACAGACACTCTGAAATGGGATGTTTGAAAGTTATCTTTGGATTAGAATTTACTTAAATCTGATGTAAGTGATGATTCATCTCACCAACTGAGAGACTTGGGAAACAGCCCTCAAGTACCTCAGAGGAGATTACTGACAGAGCCAGGCTTCTTGTTGGCCTAAGTGCTTCAGAAGTAAGAGAGGCCCCACCTGGGTATAAGAAAAGATATTTTTGCTTTAAGGACAGTTAAACACTGGAACAGGTTGCCCGGAGAAGTTGTGGAATAATCTGTGCTCGGTGTTTTTTAAGACCCAGCTGGATGTGTCCTGTGTAACTAAATCTGAACTTAGGCCTCATGTTTATTTGAATGGGAGGTTGGATAGGATTGCCTCCCAAAGCCCTTTCCATCTGGAATGATTTCATGATCCTGATTCAGAAACTTTGTTTTATTTCATTTTTACTAATAATAACTGTAAGTATTTTTTAGTGGTGTGCTCTATTTTTTTTTAATTCCCTGCTAAATTAGAATTGCAGTTCTGTTTTGTTATTTATGAGAGATTTGTTTTTGCTTTAAGCAGCAACTGAGTAAGCAAATGCAATTTTAATGGTTTACTTCTTAGTCTGTGAAACCATGTAACTGGAAACTGTGGGATATTAAGAAGGCAATCTCTCTTTTACTTGAACAGACAAATTTAAGTAGTAATACCAATACCTTATAACATATGTACAATACATAAAAATAGTGTATTTTGGTAACTAGAGCCTAACTCGGACATTCCAGCCTTACATAAGGCATAAATATGAGCACCACTCACACGAGTACTAAAGCCAGAATAACCACAAATACCAAGTCATCTACTCTGTAGCTGAGATGGAAAAATTTAGTGCACTAAAGAAATGGCATGGAAAGAAGCAGTATGAATGCATTGAATGGGCTTCTTCGGTTTTGCATTGGTACGTTTGGGACAATACACTCTTCAGATTTGCTGTGTCTGTAAGTGTCTTTTAAATCCTTTTTCTGACTGTTTTGTTTACATTTTTTTTGAAGGTTTCCCAGTGAGTGGATCACAATGAACATACTTTAGGGACTCGCCATAGTATGGCTGCTTCTCGATCTACTCGTGTTACAAGATCTACAGTGGGTTTAAATGGTTTGGATGAAAATTTTTGTGGTAGAACATTAAGGAACCGTAGTATTGCTCATCCGGAGGAAGTCTCATCCCATCCTCAAATCCGATCCAGGTCACCAAAGAAGAGGCCAGAGTCTGTGCAAACTCAGAAGGGCAGCAACGGTGGCAGAACTACTGATTTGAAACAACAGAGTGCTCGGGAGTCATGGGTGAGCCCTAGAAAGAGAGGGCTGTCTACTTCGGAAAAAGATAATGGTGATAAGCAAACTGTGGAAAATAGTGAAAAAAAACAAGCAGAACCTGTTTCACCAGTTTTGAAAAGAATTAAGCGCTGTCTACGTTCAGAGGCACCCAACAGTTCCGAAGAAGACTTGCCCACTAAAGCAGAGAAGGAGTCATTGGAGCATAAAAGCTTAGTGTCGGACAATGATGCAGCCTCCACGGGGACTAAGCGAGCTTGTCGATGTCTTATATTGGATGATTGTGAGAAAAGGGAAATTAAAAAGGTGAATGTCTGTGCAGAAGGGTTTAATAATTCTGCAGTAGTTGAAGAGGTTGCAGGTTATCAGACTGTCAATGGAGTTGGTGAGAGAGACTCAAATTCTCTTAACTGTGATGACTGTCAGCTTGATGGGAATGCTAAGCAAAACAGTGCTGGTTCCCGTACGCCCAAGGACAAAACAGTAGCAGAAAATGGAAACTCATTAGCCCATTCTTCATTGTTGCTTAATAGCAGCAAAGAGGACAGTGTTGTAGACCATTATGTGCCTTGCACAAACTCTCAAGAACAGGTAAAGTTAGAGGACCACAAAACAATAAATGACTGCTTGCCTGAGGAGCATGCTAATCAGGCATATGAGCCAGCTACAGGGTCCTTTTCTGAAATCCAGTCATCTTTGTTAAGGGATTCGGAGGAGGAGGTAGATGTTGTGGGAGATAGCAGTGCCTCTAAGGAACAGTGTGCTGAAAACACCAATAGCAACCTGAACACTCACCATGACAGTGCATCAATCTCAGGTGAACCTGAACCACATTCTTCAGTGCTGAACTGTGTTTCAGCTCAGATGACAAATATGTTGGAACTTCAAGAACACAGATACACGTTGAGAACTTCACCACGAAGGGCTGCCCCTGCCAGAAGCAGCCCTACTAAAAATAACTCTCCTTGTGGAGAAAATGGACAGGTTGAGGAAAATAATCTTAGTCCTACTGAAAAGAACGTACCTGTAGGTATTAATAATATCAATGGATCTCCCAAAAAGTCTGAAGAAATCAAACAGAATGAAAAAGAGAAAAATAGTAATACAGGGGATCATGGGAGTGATGGACTAAGAAAGCCACTTTCTGAGTCTAGGCTTGTTGCTGGATTTGTACCATCTGCCAAAGAGAGTGCCAACATCCACACTGCAGAGGAGGATGAGGAAGAGCCTGATGTGTATTACTTTGAATCAGATCATGTGGCATTGAAACACAACAAAGAGTATGTGTAACTATGGTAACCATGAATTCTGCTTTTGTTTCTTACCAAAAATATATTATTATTACTAAAATCATTACGTATTTAACGTACTTCCACAAAAATTTAAGTGGTTTATAATTTTCGTACCCTTCAGTCTTCATTTTTCTTGTTTCTACCTCAAACAAAATTAAACTATTTAATATGCAGTATGGTACAGCAATGTGGTTTATACATTTCTAGCAATTGGAATTCTTGAGCCAGAACTTGGGTTTTTTGAGTTTTTTTCGGGTTTTTTGTTCGTTTAAAAATGCATCTGTTATTTATTTTCTCTTAAAAACTAGCTGGAAGGAAAACCAAAGTAAACCAAACCTTAAATTAGATTTCAGTCATTTATCAGCATATCCAGTAGACACTGCAGATACAGCTTATACAGTTATCATTCTGCTGTACATAGAAGTTAAAGTTAGATAATTTTTTCAGCGTGTCATGGGAAAGAACTCAGCATTATTGTGTTCAGGAAGATGAATTGATCAAATGCAGCAACTTTCTCCAAAGTAAATTATGTCTACATTGTTATTTATATTCATTATTTGTAAATATAGACATGTACAAATGATGATGATGATGATGATTATAAAAGAGGTCTAACTTGGTTTTATGTTTATCATCTGAATGTAAGTAGAACTGTCGTAATTACACCTCGTGGTAACTGTGCAAGAGATTATTGAAACAAAAGGGCCATTCAGTGAAGAAAGTTTACATGGAGAAGTTTTGTCTTCAAGTAGTCGATCAGGACACAGTTTTTTATTTCACAGTCTTAGTAATGCTGTTTTGACTCCTGTGTTTTGTTATTTAGTAGGTGTTCTCTATTTTGTTGTGAGTTCTGAAAGGCCAAGTGCAGATGCTCTTCAGTTTGTTTCATATGAAGGGTTGAAGCACTGGTAGTTCAGTGTAAATGCAGTGAATGTTCACAGCACAGTTACTGTGAATATGGGGCACAAGGCACTGATGATTGTTCAATCCAGTATGACTGGATTTTTTATATTAGGGTTGCATTATTTATAAAGTGAAATTTTGATCAGTATTAGATATTAATAAATAATTTTAATCAGAAAAATTTGAATTTGAGCATAGGTTAGACAAACTATTATTTCAAAATAATGATCAAATATTTGCAACTTCAGCCGTCAGTCCAAAGTGGTCACTTTTCCCAGTAGATAGAAAGAAAATTACTTTTCCTTAAATTATAAATGGGAAAAATGTACTGTTGTCTTTTGACTCCTTAGGATGATTTTTGATCTGTATGTAATATGACTTCATCTGATATTAGTACACAGATGCACTAGTAATGTGTTGTAGGGGGTTGTATTTTTTTAGGAAAAATACTGTAAAAATAACAGTAGTTTTTTCTGTTCTTAAACACAGATCTAAATTGCCCTTGAAAATTTCAGGTGTGTGCCCAAGTGTTAGCTTTTGAACATACACAATTCTGAAGAAATGGGTAGTTGTTGTTCAGATTGGCAGCCTGTTTGTGAGAACTTGTTGGTGAGCTTTTGAAATTGCAAGTAAGACTTGGTAGCTTGCTACCAGCTTGTTGCCTGAATGCTGAATTCCAAAAGAAATGGTTATTGTTTTTATCGTGTCTTACATTTCTGCTTTCCCAAAGGGAAGCATGCTGCTGGAGGGAGGGAATGTGAGCTGTGTCTTTTCTTCATTTAAAAAATTTTTGATAGAACTGGAAAACTATGGGCCATCCTTTTTTGTTGTTTACATTTGTAAGAAAATAAGTCTGGTATTCTGATGGTTCTGCAATGTAATAGGATCCTTCTAAAGAACTTAAGTCAATGTTTTGATGTATGAGTGCAGTTACCATTTATGCAGAATTTCATAGTTAAGAACAAATCAAGTGCAGTGCACTATATCCTGTATCCAGTTTTAAAAATAGCAGAGTTCATTAGAGGATACTCTTAATTCATGTGTTACAGTTTTTGAATAGTGTCTTAATTATACCCTTGTTTAATCTCATTTGGTACTTATCTTCTAAAATGTTAAACTGAAAAAAAAAAACCCAGCCAATTTTATCAGAAATGTATTCCCTGATTGGTCAGATGCAAAGAATTCCAGGGTTCCCATGCTATTAAGGTAGGTTTAGCTGGAGGTAGAGGGTATTCACTTTGTTTGTGGTAGTTCTGCCTAAGCCAAGTGTTCTGGTGTTCTGCATGTCAGATCTTCAAATGGTACACTTCCGTTTTTGTCTCCTTCATCACTTTGGGGTTTTTACGAGTGATTTTTTCCTCTGATTTATGTTTCTGTTCTCTTTTAAAAACCAGTTCAGAGAGACATTAGCATCTGGGCTAGGTTGAGGAGGCAGATGTCTCCAAGAAGGCATTAGTATAATTCTTTGGATGTTCCATGGCAGAAAAAAAATACATTCCTCTGTGTCATAGAAGCAATTTTATACGGCTGTAAACTTCTATTATTTCTTGTTACATTACATAGCTTGATGACATACATATTCATACAGTTGATTTTCACTCTTCAAGAAAGTAGCATGACATTGATAAAATATGAATATACCAAAACCTTTAAGAGCTGTTGATAAGACTTGCTGTAAGAAGGAAACCTAAATGTATATTGTCGTATTTCTGTATGAATTTTGTTTCTTTTTGAATCTTGACATGTTTAAACAACATTCATATATTAGTATTTCTGGGAAAACTGGATGATATAATAACCATCATAGATTATGGAATATTATTATTCAGAGAGAAGGCTGAAATGACGGATGTTCCCACAACTTCTTCATTAAAATAGATCTGTCCTACAAAGACAGAGATGAGTTCTCTAAGCAGAAATTTTATCACAACATAGACATTTTTGTAGATAATAACAGGCTGATCTGGGGGTTGTATAGTTGTAAAGTGTTAATGTTTTCTGTTGCTACACACATAATTGGAATTTTTGTGTATTGTAATTGCTCTCAGAAAAGTATGGTTTGGTGCGTATTTGAGAATTTTGCTTCTGTGTTCTAGCTCAGAAACATTTGCATTTTCTCTTGAGATACTTTCATCAAGACTGAACTTCCTGATTTAAAACTTTCTACACTGCTGAATTTTATATGCTGTGCTTAGTATTTTGCATATGTCTTTCCTCAGGCATTTCTCATATCTCTTTGCTGTATTTTTTTATACTGTAATGCTATCTCATACTGCTGTAGCTTACTTTAATTTTCTGTCTTGTGCAGCATTTTATTCTCAGTGCTTTTTGCCTTTGCCCAGTGTCTCATTTAGTGCCCTTTTTTGGTTTTGTTTTTTATTTTCTTGTTCTTCCTCTCTACTTCCTTTGGAGATTTGCAATGCTTGGCAGGTATTAGGCTGCACAAAGGGAAAATCTTTGTTTGACTCTTAGTCCTGGGTTCTAGAAGAAAACGTAACTGAGGAATTCTGGTTTCACATGCATATAATGTGTTACAGAATGCATTTCTAGGATTCTGTAAACTGCAGTTTGCTTTACAGGAACCACTTAGACCTGGAGGTAAGATCACTGAAATAGAAGCATTACGCTCAAGCAATTCCCTACAGGCATTTAATATCAAGAGATAGGGCCTTGTTCAGTAGATAGGTATTTTCATGAATCTTTATTGCTTGATAATATTTCAAATCATAACGGCTGCACTGGCATTTAAAGTGAAGAGAGATTAAATGAAAGATTTTAATACATCTCTTAGAACCCAGTCTTGTGGATTCTTACCTGCGGTGGGTTGTGTTGTTGCAGAGATCTTGGAAACCCAGACGACCATGCAGGATCATGCAGTCAGATTTACATATGCTTATCAACTGACGATAAAAAAGTTGATGTCTTTGGATCCACTTCTAATATTATATGAATGTGAGAGAAGAAAGAAGCATTTGTAGCATTTCCTGTGGCATAGGTTTTATATTTTATTCAGTCACAAATTTTCTGCCTAAAGAATCCAGTTCAAGCAGTTCTATATAAATATTCATCTTATTGCACTTGAATTGTTAGAATAGGACTTGGTGCACCTTGCCATACCAGTTGTTTGGAACTGCCTTGAACACAATCATCTTTCTTAAAGTAACTGTAATATCCTCTTTCTGAATTTCTAATTTTCTACTTTCACCTGCCTCATGTTTTTTCCTTAATTGGAAAAGGTAAAAATATCCATGTGTGTCTTCAAATATATTGGCTAATAATAATACTAATAGATCAGTTTTATAAATAATCCCTGTATATTCAGCTGTATGTCTCTGAATTAAAGCTAAATTGATCACACAGGAGGGATTTGTTTCAATGTACAGATAAATCTTAACATTCCATGTAATGATGTCATGTAGCTATGAGTAGCTAATAATTCATTTTCCTGAGATGTCAGTTTTGGTCTGTAGGGACTTTGTTTCTGACTTTGTTTCATCTTAAAGAATAAAGGGAATTGGTGAAAATCAAGTTACCTTTCATAGTAGCAGTTTTAATTCATACCTCTGAGTTATTTGTAGAATATATCACTAATATAAAAGAATTGATGAAGGGTGTACAATTTTAGTGAAGAAAAAGAGAAGTTAATAATTGTAAAAAAAACAAACATAAATGCCATGTGTATTAAATTGCAATGTGTTTTAATTAATCTTTTGTCCCACAAAACTGGTGTGGCATACAGTGATACTTCCCTTAAACTACCTGTTAATGTCAAACTAAAACGTGAAAAGTCGGTGTTTTTTCAGAGAGTGGTTTCTGCTGTCTGGTAGATTGGTCTGTGTTTTAAGTAAGTAACCAAACCCAAGACTGGCTTTAAGTAAAATCACGTAAAAGTTGGATGCTGCTGCTAGTTGATCCACAAAATAGAAATACAATGGAAATTAATTAGAAACTTCTAATATGGCTTTCTGATCAACTTCAGTTTGGTTTTGCAGGTAATTGTGTTACTAAAATGTGAGAGTATAACAGGCATGCAACCACATTTATTAATGAAATCCTTGTATTTTACTACAGCTTAAAATATCAAGTATTTGAGATTTTTTTGCTGCCAGCGTTACTATTTTATCATGTTCTGTAAGATAATCTCTGTCTATAAATACATGTCAATGGAAAAGTTATATGACACAAAATTCTTGCAGGACTAAAGATTAAGGTTTAGTTAAGACTATTGTAATCGTAGAATCATGTTCTATAATTACATCAACTATTCAGTAAAGACCAGAGCTCTTACTTTGCAAGAGATAATGCCTTGGGCATGTTGTGCATCAGCTTTTTGCTCCCTAGGAATGGGCACATTCTGGGAGCCATTAAATGTCAAGTACATGTGTCACATTTGTTTTTCTTCCCTGAACAGAGGCATCTTGCTGCCAACCACAGCACAATCCCATGAACAGCACTAGCAAACACAGTGCAGTCCTCACTTAAATAGTGCATCCTGTGGAAAGCAAAGCTTGATTTCTTTTGGATTTGTGTCCTTTACCCCTTGAATTCCCTCCTGATTTGCCTGCTTTTCTTTTTCTGCCTACATCTATGTTCTCACCTCCAGGAGTCCTGTTGCAACAATCCACTCCTGGAAGAGAGTGTGAGCTCTCCAGTGCAGAGATGTTTCCTTGTTGGCTGCCTTCATGGTACCTCTGGATGTGTGGGCTGATGGATTGATGGAGGAATGTGATGAGTAACAGTTGAATTCGGCCTGCCTGTCTCTTGTAGAGACAGTAGTTATGGTTTCACCTCCATTCCAAGCTGCCAGTTTTTGGAGAATACATAAAAATTCAGTTTGTCTTTCCAATTTCTTTGGTCAACATGGACCAAAAATCATGGAGAGGAAAAATACACAAATATAAATAAAATTCCAACCACAAGCAACAACAAACCTATTATTCTAATTTAAAAAAAAAGTAGAAAATTGCCCTTCTGCCTGTTCATTTGGATATGCTTACCATTTCTAGGGATGCTCATTAATAAATTCATCTAAACTGGAAAATTAAGGATCAATAAATAATAAAAATTGTTTTGAGGCGTAGGAAATACCAGTTGGAAACAAATACCAAACGCCATAGGAATCATGGTCCTGATTTAAAAAAAAGAGCAAGAAAGCCAAGAAAAGATGGGGCAGTATTGTATTGACCCAGCACAGCTGTGTGGAGAGTATGGCTCTGGCTGTGGTTTTGGCTGCGCGCTTAAGGACCCTTAAAAGCAGAAGCAGTAAATTGTGGTTATACCAGTTATGTCAATATAAACGTTGTGTGGTGGAACAAAGAATAAATTAATGTCACCATAATTGTTTGCTTGGTAGGGATCACTAAAATACTAGTAAGCATAATGATGCCACCAAGAAGACAAGAACAAAGTGACTGCCTTTTGCTTTGGGAATATGGGTGTCTTTATGTGTCCATTTTAACTAACCCAGCTTGAAACTGCTCCATTACTAATTTTAACTTTTTGTTGTGCTCTTCCATGAAGTTTCGACAGCATCTCCAGCATGAACTGCAGAACTGACCAGCAGCATCTTTTAAAAAGATACTGCGTGAGCAGTACATATTGTACAAGCTTCTTTCAGTCAGCAGTGAGTTCTAATCAATACAGTTGTTCCTTTGGTACAACAACACGTGCATTTGAGAGTTAGAAAGGTCCTAGTTTTTGGTTTCCTTTAAACTTTATTCTTGGTAGGAATAGCCAGCTGATTTTTCATTTTTCATTATTGCACATCTTTATTTTGCTTTGGATAGCTCAACGTAAAAATATTGGTGCTGTTTTGTACAACAGCCTTGGATGGTTTTATGCTTCCTAAGCCAAGGACCAGCTGTGTTTGGCCATGGTTTATTATAGTGAGTACTAATAAAAATACATTTTTTACTAATTTTCTTCCTTATTTCTAACTTTTCTTCCCCTTTTTTAGCCAGAAAGTATTGATGACTAATGCTTTGTATTCCTGTTAGAACTTTCAGCCACTCAGGATTGTAGATCATACTCTTGTAATTCAGTTCTAATATTCAGATATCACAGTAACAGATACTTGAGGGGAATATGTTAATTTGTTCCCATGGCAAGAATATGTACCAGAATAATTGAGTGTATGTGTGTGTCTTGCTTGGGTGAAAACCTGCAGAAACTAATTTAGGGTGAGTTGAAGGAGTTCAGAAATCGCTGTTGTCAGCTTTCTCTGCTTGTTTTATCAGAGGATTTCTGTGCAGTTGGGTCGGTTTCATGGGAACATGGCTCGCTCTTACTTTGTCTCTGGAATAAAGCTCTTTCTGAACAGTTGCTTTCCCCGGCATCTTTCTAGAGAAGAATATCCAAGTGGTTATGCTGAAGGAATCTCTCTGGTATTTTCCCGCAGTAAAGTAATTGGGACCATTCTCATTAGAGATGATGAGAGGGGAAGAGATGAAGTTTGGGATATGCTGTCAGTCTGTCTTTCTGTGTCCCTTGTGAAGAAAACAGTTTTACTGTCATTATCTCGTGTCAATTCAGGCCTGGAAAACAGAGGAATGACAGGGACCTGTGTCTTCTTCCCTACTGAATGTCACTGTCCTGCAGACAAATGGTTTAGAGTGCTATCAAAAGAGTATCAAAAGGCTGTATTAAACTGTGTTAACTGGAGGAGGACTGCTGGATGCTGTTTCGTTGACGAGACTTAAAGAAGTTCCATGTTTCTTCAGAGGCACAGAGACCTAATGGCTACTGAAAATTCTGAAAAGTTGCTGGAAATGTGGGTATTTGATAAGGGTGCTTTTGTACAGTTAATATTAAATCCTGCTGAGTGTGTTGGACAGCTCTTGACAAGAATGAAGCCTATAGAAATATATGAGTGTGAAATATATGAGAGTTCTGTTTCTGGGAAAGAGTTAAGAATTTAAGAAAGAAGGGGACATCACGAGTTGATAACCAATAAAATACTATTCAGATGCTTGAAACACAAAATCTGAAGCTGTGAAAGTTGAAAGGTAAAATTTGAGTGGAAAATGGTTCTTTTGCATTCAGGTAAATTGCTGCAGTTGGATTTTCCATTTTGCCTTGGGATTTGTTGGGTTTTTAAAAATGTCCTTTAAAAATGTGCTATTTGGGTTAGTTCTGTTTTGTTTTAAATAGGTGTGAGGCTGACGTTCAGAAATAGTGCTTTGTGTTCCATTCCTGGCAGAGTAGACTTGGAGAACCCATTTAATGTGTACTTTAGTTGTTTAATATATAACATAGAGATGCAGTTTAATTATTTACTTATCTTTGCAATACTTTAAAAGGTCTGAAGTATGGATATTAAATATGCATAGTGAAAGTGCAGTAAATGACAGTATGTGTAAAGAGGTTAAGCCAGAGTAGAAAGCAATTTAATAAAGAGTTGCAGAAAAGGCTGTATGTAAGTAGGTTACCTTGGTCATAGTGTCTAAGCATTAGGTAGGTAAAAACCCCACCATATGCTGCTTCCTCCAGGCAAAGGTGCTTTTACAAGTCCTGACAGGGGTTGATACATGTATGCTCTTATTGATTATGCCCTTAAATTCTTTGCTGTTTCTGAAGGGAGATCAAAGCAGGGCTATTCTGCATCAGTCTCTTGTGCTTTCTCATTGCTGTTGTGTGCTCTACACGTCCAGCATTAAATCCCAGACTCTTCCAGAGTGCAGTTGGAGATTTTTAAAAAATGTTAGATACAAATCAGAATAATTTACAGGAAACTCTGCAGCATCAAAATTACTGTATTGTGACTCTGGCAAAGATTTCAGCCCATACTTAGGAGCTGGGAGCATTTCCTGTTATTTCTGACCTCAAACAAAGCCCAAACAAAAAAAAAACAAAACCCCACACTTCTTTGAAACGACAGGATTGTGTTTGATCTGATTCACAGGTTTCTCCAGGGATCCAATCTCTTAAACTGCAGCTCCTTGGGTGACTTAGAAATTCTGAGTGCGATTAATGTTTCCCTTTTCCTACATAATTTGCAGTCTGATAACATGTTTAATATCCAATACTTTCTCATCTTAGTGTCTAATAAGAGATTTTTTTAAAATTGCTGTTAGTAGACCAAAATCCAGAGTAGTAAATGACCTCGGTATGGGACAGCAGGTTGTAATCTGTACTTTGCTGGAGTGCCAGCAGATGGCAATGAAACAAAGACTTGCTCAAATCCTCCTGGTGACTGATAACCAGTTTTGTGTCAGAGCTCTTGGAAATACAAATTAACAAGGTTTTTTCTACGTATTTTTTTAGGTATGTTTTATTATGAAATGTGTGTACACCTTCATGTAAAAACAGTTCCTACCTGCACGAGAACTAATGAGTATTTCTAAATTATGGTACACGTTTTTAGTGTCAGAGCCCCCAAAAATTGATAATGCTGTACATTTTAACATACTGTGAACTATATGTAACTGGAGAAGCACAGTTAGTTTTGGGAGTGGAAATTGATGACCACCAGCTGCACAGCATTTTAGAAGTCAAGAGGATAAGTCACTTCTTTTTGATTAGGCATCAAAGTACGTATCTTTGCAAGGTACTGAATGAGGTGAGGCAAGTATAGCTGCCAAATTAATTTCAAGTGACTTTGGATATTTTGAGTTGATTTTTTTTTTTTTGGATTGGTGTGAATGTTATCAACAGCCACTTTATTTCACCCACTAATTTGATTTAGGTACCTGAAAGTTAAAACCTTCATTTTGTAGTATCAGTTGCTCATATCACTCATTCAACTGAGTCTTAAAGTACAGTATGTTCTTCTCTTCAAGGGAGAGGAAACCTGCAGAAACCATGGAGGGACTCTCTGACTGACAGACTCTTACTGTAAAAAAAAAATTTATTTAAAAATGGTAAATTATGTGGCCCCTTTTACAGGTCAGTGCCAAGTCATGCCAAGTCATTTAGTATAAAAAATAAGAGTTAACTTAAGAAACGTGCAATTGTTAAGGCAGATTGATTCCTATTCATACTCTGTTCTCTAAAGGTTGCTGTTAGGTCCTGACACAGAGAAACTAAAATCCGTGATGTGACTGGGTACTCTGTTTGGAAATGAATGGGAAGTAATGGAGGGGAAGAGCATTTTGAAAGTAGAGCTGAGTAAACTGGATCAGAATGGACATAGGTCTCATTAAAGCAAGAGGTGCTATTCTCAAGTTTTGTCACAGGCAAGAGAGGAGGCTGCTGTGTCCCTAATCACTATTAGAACAAGATTCATGGAAATTAATTGTGTAAGAACTAATTGCTTATGGCAGGTCTTCCAGAAATCTGGCTCTGCTCTGTGATTATTATTTCATGGAGCAGTCCAAAAGAGTGGAGTATTTATCACTGCAAAAGAAAAACTGAATCAGCAGGAATTCCTGCTTATCAGTGTCAATCTCTAAGAAGTAGCTTTCCTTTTTTAAATACCGGTCCCTCAAAACCAAGTGTTAATCAAGGTTTTTCAGTAGAGATACTGAAGCTGTTTCTGTACTGTACGGAATGATTGGAGTGCTCATCTGGAAGATTCCTGGCAATTAACATGATTTAAGACCTTGAAAGAGTGTTTCAATACTGGGATTGTGGGAACAGAATTACATTCTCTGGAGTGAAAGTTTTCCTGCAAAGAAACTGCTTTGGGTTTTGTGTGTGCTAACAAGTTAGTGTTTAGCAGTGAGGAAAGTGTAACTTCAGTCAGTGGAGGGGACCTGTCTGTGAGTTTACTCAAGAGTGTGTTTGGTTTTGGCAAAGGATGTGAGATAATTTTCCTTGGTAATTCCTGACAGGTCTTTCAGAGAAAATAATGTAACTAACTGTAGCTGGTTGATGTAGAGGTGGTTGCTCTCTGAGTGCCTCATTGAAGGATGGAGCTGGTTTTGCAGCAGGTTAATGAGCTACTTTCTGTTTTATTAGACTTGTTCAATTTTGGAGAATTTTAACACAACTGCAGGAGGCAGTTTGGATCAGAATTGTGCTTAGTTACAAAGAGCCTGGAAAGATAGAAAGCAAAATTGTTAGCCACCTTTTGTTGTTGTTGTTGTTTTGGTCTGTTTGGGGGGTTTTCTGGGGGTTTTTTGTTGTTTATTTTTTTTAATAACCCTGGAAATGATTCACATGATCTCTTTTGTGTAATGCAGCAGAAGCGTTATGGTAGCATTTGAGACTAAGAGGCCAGAATAGACAAACACTTCAAGAAGGGGCTCAGTGTGTGTGTTATTATTTAGCTTGCTGCTTTTTCAGAGAAATACTTAGCTTTATTACAGTCATATAGGACCAGAGAGCCTGTGGAAATAGTAGTTTTTCGAAACTTAAAAGGGCATTTGCAGACATACAGCTCACTAAAAAGTCCTGTTGAAGTTGAAGGGGATGTGCAGTGGTTTGGGTAGAATGCAGTTCTGGGGCAAGTCTGAAGTACCAGAATACGGAGCAAACTATGTATTTCAGAACTAGTATTTTCAATTTTTTTTCCTAGGCAGTGGAAGATCATCCCCATTTTTGTGTATTTCAGTACTTCTGATACTCACTTGATAAATCCACAGTCTTATTTTTGGGCTTCAGAATATATGAATTCATAAAAACGGAATATGGAAGTTAAAGTAGATAGCTCCAAGTTAATCCATTTCTTAGCAGAGGGACAAAAAAGTGCTGGGAAACCTTTCTGTCTGAATAGTTGGTTCAAAAACCCTTTTTCTCTCTTCAGTTATTTCATTATAGCGTTACTCTAGTCATAGATCAGTATTGTAAGACATGCTTTGAATGATCCTGACATTCTTGTATTTTTACTTAATTCCACAAAGACCGCTTCAGTGTGGTCACATGAATGTTTTAATGAATGAAGTAACTGAAGTTGAATATTCTTGGTTTTGTGTTATTTTTCCTCAAATGTAAATTCATCCCTCCATTCAGACTAAATTATTGAAGGCTACCTCATTAAGATGATTTCTTCCTTCCCTTTACACATGTGAATCATCATTAAATTATTGCTTCATTTAAATCTCCAACATTTGGTTGCTTTTTACTTCTTTGTATTTATATGTTTTAAATGAAATTGTTACTTTCTTCCAATGTAATTTAGAAAATCAATTGCTTAAATACAGTTTGAATAAATGAAGTAAAATGGCTCAAGAAAAAAATGTAAAATAAATGCCTGCCTTTTCCTTAGATGGAAATTCGTGCACGCTGCTGAGCCTCTGTTACTGTGGCTCTGCTAACGTGAGTTTGGGCACCTGCTGATGGAAACAGGCTTTTTGTTGTCCAGGGTAAATCCTCTCCCCAGGTATCCTTGAGCTCTTCTGTGTTGTTACAGCTGCATCTGCATCAGGGTGTTGGCATCTTGCCTGTTTGATGTCCCTGGAGCCTCCAGGGCTCAGAGGTGCTGCCAGCCCCTCAGTGCAGGCGGAGCTGCCCAAGCACGAGCTCTGTGTAAGGGCTGAGTAAAGATCTTCATTCCACAGCTGATGGCTCCTGTAAGCCTGGGACAGCCTGAGCTGTGCTATTGTCTCAGGCCAGTTCTGATGTGCTGTTACCACTTTTGTAAGCTGTTTCTGAAGTTTGTTTTTCACCTGTTGAAGAATAGCCACATTATTATCTCATTTTATGCGGAGTTAGTTCGATTATAAGAAACTGGAGCACTTTTCCAGTAGTGAAAATACTCAGTACTGTTCAGTGTTAATGGCCTATTAAACAAGGGGTTTGGGTCTCAGTTCCATGTAAACCTGAATATGTGCAGACAAATGTACATAGTAATTAATAACAGAGTTGTGTCCTATTGTTTTTAAACAAGCTCAATATTCTAGTTTCAAACCTCAGAAAGTATAGCTGTATTTTATGTTTGCAGATGTTACATTTGAGTGGAAAGAAAATTGGAGAGGCAGCAGGTTAATGTCCAGGTAGAAACTTAAATATTTGAAGGTACAAAGCCTGTATTTTGCCTTAAGATTGTTTACTTCCCTCCACTTAAAGCCTTACCCAATTACTAGTGCAGTCAGTTGAAAAACTTGAATTATCTCAGTAACCTCTGGATCTTTTCTGTTGTATCCATGGAATTCATTGTGCCAGGCTTGTCTTTGTTTTAGCAATAAGGGAACAGAAAAAAGATTTACTGAAATAGTATAGTAGCGAACAGCTCTTACCTGATTTTAGTATGTGTATTTTGTGCTGAACTAAATTACAGTTGTAATATTAAATGTCAGAAAACATTTTCATGCAGAAAGTTGATACATAATAATTTGCAACAACAGGGGCCATGGGTAACTATGGGATTTCAGAAACTGAAGTGGGCAACTGTAACTTTAAAGCTAATAAAAGGTATTAAATGTAGTTAACCATTTTTTAAAGGCTGTGTTTAAATGTCAGATGATGTCCTGAGTGTGAGTTAACTTTATCAAACACAGTTTGAAAAGCACACGTTACTGGGTACAGGCATGACAGGCACATCAGTGAGACTTGAGTGTGTCTGTTAAATAGTCCAAATTGTCTGGGAATCTGGGGTGGCACATCTGAGGGAACACTGACATCCTCATTCAGCTTCTGTGTTCTTAGGGGAATCTGGTGTGAATTTATTTTGCAAATTACTTATTCCTTGGTTTGTTGTTACATTTCGGAAATTATTCTCATGTGCTGCTCTAAGGTGGGGTTTCTACAAAATGCTGTGTTTCTAAACCATTCCTGTCCAGCATTTGGATGGTTGAGTGAAATGTTAAAAATCTGTGGTAGTCGCTTGTATTGGGGTAGAAGGAAGCTTGATGTTGAAGTGGAAGAGAAATTAGTTCATTTTGTTTGTGGTATTTTTAACTTTGTAAACAAAGCTTGTTGGTTACACCTATTGAGAATACGAATATAGGTTGTGCCTGACACCATATTGTTTCAGGTACTATAGAATTTACATTTAAAGGAAACCACTGGCGAGTTAAATATTTTTTTCTTTATGGGTTTATATAAATTCATCTACTCTTAAAATAAATCTAATATATTTTTACTATAATCCAGTAAAAATGGTTCTGAAATGGTTCAGATAAGCTCTGAAATCTGGTAGGTACTGGTAGATAACCATGGCTAGTGTTTAGGTGGGGGGGTGTCAATTTTAAAGACAAATGCAGTGAGATGTTTTCCTTTGTCTCTGTAGTTATCAGAGACTGTTACAGACGATTGCTGTACTCGAGGCTCAACGTACTCAAGCAGTTCAAGATCTTGAAAGTTTAGGCAGACACCAGAGAGAAGCACTGAAAGATCCTATTGGATTTGTGGAAAGACTCCAGAAGAAGGTATTTCTATGGACTTTTCCTAAGTCTTCCTTGGAAATTTTTTTTTAATAACTAGTAACTTATCGTCTGTAGAAATTGGAGAATAGATATATGTACTTGGCATAAAAATTACAAGTTTAAATCTTTTAACTGCTGAGCAAAAAGAGCTGTTTGCTTTATTAGATCTGTAAGAAATAGGTCTTCAATGATTTTATCAGATATGCTTCCTTTCCTTTTTCTTTTGGTATGTAGCAGTGTAATTTTAAAATTTCTACTTTAGTGTAGTTATTTAAGACAACTTGAAATCTACAGGTGACTGGAAGTATCAGATGAAAAATTTCTAATTTTTCTCATTTGTTGTGCTTTGAGTGAATGTGGTAGGATGTGTTTAAAGAGCATGAAATGTAGTCTATATCCCAAACCCAGAGTGAACACTAGAACACATACCTGAGTTACAGATGACAGAAAATATTGTCTGATAGAGGAGAATCCATTTCTATAAGAAAACATTTTCTTTTCAAGTTTTAAAAAAGCCCTATAGTAACAAGATTACTGAAAAAATGTTTTCAGCTTGAATCCTTTATCGCTGCAGCATCTACCACTGGCAAACATGGTTACTTTCTAGTCTGATAGCAACATGTATGTCAGTGAAGAGTGGAATTATAGTTCTCTTTTCCTAGCTTTGTAGACACCTAGGTCAGATGTAAGCCCCTTGGTTTCAGTAGTTGTCTTTCTGTTAAGTGTTGAGAGGAGTTAACAGCATGCATGATGTGAGTGTTGCATTTGGTAGTCATTTTATGGGGAAATACTAATGACAGTTTAAACTACTCTGGTGTATTTTTGTCCAAAAAGGACCAAAGGAATAATAGTCTTGCAGTTGACCTTTACATAAAGAGGTGAGCTTTACCACAGTTTTGTTCTAGGCAGAATACAGCAAAATCAGTGCAAAATAGGCATAGATTTCTCAGATGGGAGGAGTTGAGGTTTATCAGGTGATAAAACTCTGAATCTTTTGGGTTCCTCGGTTAAGAAAGGTACAGATCCTGAGCTAACAGTATGTTTAATAAAGGACAGTCAGCAACAGGTTATTGAAGTGTCAAACACCTGATTTCAGCTGTGAAATGCACACTTTAAAGTTTTATGCTCAATAAGCCATCATTGACCGTGCCGCTGCATATTTTATATGCACTGTTGTGTATTATTCTTGAAAGAACTCACCTTCTCTTTAAAAAAACTGTGCACTGCATGGCACTTCAAAAATTCTGGTTTTCCACTCTGTCAAATAAAAGGCAGCATTGGGTTTTGTAGCATTTCAGTATTTGTAGGTTTTTGTTTGGATATAAAGTGATTGCGTGAAATACTGCTTTTTACTTTTCATTCTTGTTTTCTCAGGTTGATATGGGTCTTCCATTTCCTCAGAGAGTTGTTCAGCTCCCTGAGATTGCCTGGGACCAATACACCACTAGCCTTGGAAACTTTGAGAGAGAATTCAAAAACCGAAAACGAAACAGTAGGAGAGTGAAGCTGATTTTTGACAAAGGTAAAAGATAGTGGGCATATATTGCAAGAAAGAAATGACCAGTGTGGAAGTTTAATAATTCTTCCTCTGTTTTGCTTACAGTAGGTATACCTGCAAGACCAAAAAGTCCTTTGGATCCCAAGAAGGATGGAGAGTCTATTTCGTACTCTGTCTTGCCTTTAAGTGATGGTCCAGAAGGTTCCACAAACAGTCGTCCACAGGTAGTTGTTCAAAAGGAAAGAAAAAAAATTACAAAATAGTGATTTTAAATTCTTTTTCTTCTTTTCAGTGTGGAATGTGAATATCTTAACTGTTTCTTCAAATGTTCATATTGGTGATGGATGCCATGCCATTCCTGTGCTCAAATCCCAGAACTAAACTTCGGTTTAGGCAAATTTTGTTTTGAAATCTCATGCTTTGGTTTGGTTTTGGTTTAACTTACGTAGGAAGAGGGTTCAAATCAATTATCCCAGCTATAATTTTTCTAAACACATATTCCATTTTATGTCCTGTATTTGAGCAGATGATAAGAGGGCGACTTTGCGATGAGACCAAACCTGAAACTTTTAACCAGCTGTGGACTGTAGAGGAACAGGTAATGGGAAGCACTTTAATTTTGTAGCTGTGGTAACATACGTGAGCATAAAAGCAAATTGTGTAATAATGTTTATAGCACCTGGGAGGTTAGAGTCACATGTATTTAGATACTTGACAACTCATACCTGTGCTAGGAAAAATGTATTTATTCCTTTTCACTGTTGATTTAGAAAAAGCTCGAGCAATTGCTTTTGAAGTATCCACCAGAGGAAGTAGAGTCCCGACGGTGGCAGAAGATAGCAGATGAACTGGGAAATAGAACAGCAAAGCAGGTAACGTGTAAAACACTTTGAGAAGTAATCGTTGTCTTTACTTTTTTTTTTAATACCAGTAGAGAAAATTCGGTGTATTTTCAGTAATCACTTTGTCTTAAAAATGTAACAGCAGGGCCTGCATTTCACCAATAACAATGTGACTCTTACACTGGATCTCAAATACAGGATGTTAAATGTGCCCCTAAGCCCGTGGCAAAGCTGCCTCACCTAACAGTTCACTAGATTTTGACAGCATGCATTTAATTCTATCCAGGAAGTGTAGTGACACCAGCTGTGCTCAGACTGAGTTACACTGGAGTGCTGAATTTCCTGTACCTCGGTACTGTAGAATGGGCAGACATGTAAATATCACAGACAGAAGAATTAGTTCTGTACTGGGGCTGAGGTCCACAAAAGGACACAGATAAGGAGACACCAAGTAGTTGTGCATCTGACTTGTTGGAATTTTTCCCCTAAAATGGCAGAATTTCTCCATTTTGACCAGAAGTAAAAAATGCTGATGTTCTGTGTTTACAGTATTTAATTTCTTTTATTTCAGTTGTGTGCTTTCACATAAAAGTATAATTAAGTACTTCAGTATACAGGATTAGCTCATTTCTGATCATATCTATCTTTCTCCACACCTGAAAAAATAGGTATGCTTACTTATTTCATTAATGGAGACCTGCTTTCTGTATGCTAACTGTGGCTAACGTAGCTGGCATTGTTAAGAATTAATTTAGCTGCAGCAGGTAGAAAACTACTAAAGTTCTTTCTATCACAATTTTTGCAAGATTTTCTGTGTATGTTTAAAGAGGGATAATTTTTTTTCTCTGAAAGCTGTCAAAGCATCTGGAAATAGTACAAATGCAGCGCTGCAAGATAGGTACCAGTTAGAGTAGTTGTCACAGAGTAGAATTAAAAGGATTTATTTTCCTAATCTTAATCAATAGCAATCCTGGCAAAACTTTGGAGTGAAGACCAGTTACATTGCATTTGACATTGAGTTGTTGCATCTTGGTTTTTTTCTAGGTTGCCAGTAGAGTGCAAAAATATTTTATTAAACTGACTAAAGCTGGTATTCCAGTTCCAGGAAGAACTCCAAACTTATATTTATATTCCAAAAAGGTGAGACAATTTTACAGAATTCTGTATTTCTGTTTGCATTTATGTGCAAGTTGAGTCAGAATCATGAATACTTTTAATAAAGTTACTTAATGAAGTAATCTTCTTTTGTCAGTAGCATTATGGAGTGAATTAGATGATAATTCTGGTTTCACATTGACAATTCTTGGGGACATGAAGTGTTCAGATTGCAGGCTGAACAGGTTAAAATGATGGTCCTAGGGTACTTCTTCCTCATTTGTAAGTTTACTATAACTGATCAGGAAGTGATAATGAAAACTGTTGGAAGAAGATAAGAAGCCCTATCATTCATATTGTACAGTAGTCTTCTAATTAATAAAACCATGGAAAATTATATATAACTGAGCATGCTGAATTAGCTCAAGCATAGGCTTAAGACTGAAATGTCCATTAAACACAGTGCTGTTTCAGATCTTGGAATGGATGAGAAAAAAATATGGTCCCACAAAAGCTTAATTTGCAAAAGAAAATACTAAATTTCTGTGCAGATCGGTCACATATTTTGATTTAAATGATCTTTAAGGTGCTCTTGGGTACTAATAAGGACCGTAGGCAGTAGAAGAGGGGTCAGGTTTCATGGGGGTTTTATTTGTTGGGTTTGGGGTTTTTTTTTGTTTCCACGGTATTTACAAAACTATTTCAAAAGCCCTTACAGTGGCATTTTGTGTAGTAACATTACTGGTTTGCATCCAGGTGTCCATGGTGTTTTCTCATAGAGTAAACCTTACATTGATTCTACAAAAAGGCAAACTTGCAGATTTGGTTCTTTGAAAGGCTGGAAACAAAAGTTGCTGTCCGTGGGTTGATACAAAGATCTACCACGGTTCCTGTGTAATGATCTAAAGTGTTACACACCCTTAGTTGTCTGCTGGTATTCTCTGAAGTTACTGCAAACAATAAGTGTTTGTATTGGAGGCTTTCCAGTTTGCCATCCATCATGGTAATACCATTTTACTTTCACCAGGATTTTAATCTACTATTGTGTCTATAAACAGAGGCAGGGAAGGTGCAGGCGTGACTCTGTCTGCCCCTTTGTCTATTGGAAAAGTGCTTTCTGGCAGAAGAACAAAAAAACCAGCTGGAAACATTGATACCTTAAATGCTGTGGAGATTGATCTGTCAGAATTCCAAATTACTTACACAGTTGGGGCTGGTTTCTGTAGTATGATAATACTGTGTGGCTGATTTCAAGAGGCACTGAAAATTTAGTTCTGAAAATTATAATTGTTTGAGTTCTTTATGTCACTGTACCACTTTAAATTACCTTGGTCACACCTTTTGTTGTTTCCTGTTAATTTTGTTTGGAAAGACCATCATTACAGAATGTGTGCAATGCTGCCAGGCAGCAGATCACTGGATTTGATGAACAGTGGGAGTACTTAATCAGTTGATATGGGATATTTTAGCCCTATTTTTCACTAATTTGAACAGTGATCCCACTGCGGACAAACCCAGTATAACCAAGAGTGAAACATATTTTCTATAAAATTCTTAATGTTCTCATACTGCAACAGTAATGCTCCCATCATACAGCTTTTTCTTAGTCTTCTTTCTAGCACATATCTAATACTTATATCAGTTTTTGCAGCGTGATTCACATCCTCATTACAAGGTCATAAGAGTAAGGTCGTTGTGCCCTGGTTTGTATTAAGCAGCATCCCTGGGTTATATTTGTATCCTGTGTAAGAAATACAGCAGATGAAAAAATCAAACAGTGTATGTGGAGAAATGGAGCTCTCAGTCTGCTAACAGAGCTGTCTCCTTAGAGCACAGACTGACAGCACCATACCAGGTTAGTTATTCCCAGGTCTCCAGTGCAGATAACGTAATGTGGCAGAAAGGAAATGCAGGGGCTGTGGGAAGCCTGGGTCGTGCTTGTGTTATGCTTGTCCTAATTTTGATATTGAGTGTGCACGTACACTGTAACTGCAGCGTGTCTGCTTTATTTATTGCCAGTAACAGAAGTGTGGACACCTGATGCTAATACTTCAAGCACGTACCTATGGGAAAGTAAGAAACATAGATATATTTAATGTAAAGATTTGTGTCAAAAGGGATGCTTCACAAGAGAATTCTTGCATTTCTTCAAGATCGTCCAAGATGCTTTTTTTAAATGGTTGCTGGAGAGGTGAGAAGCCTGTTCAGTTCTTGAGCATCTTGTTGAAGTTATCTTGTACATTTGTTGGGTTTGGGGTTGTCTCTATTTCCTGTATCATTTGTCTAACAAATGATACAGGAAATTAAGCAGGATGTATCAGTTTATTTTCCTGTATAGCCATTACCTGCTGCTGGTGAAAATAAAACTGGATCAGAGATTTAGGACTTTAGTATTCAGTTCTTCAATTATGGCTTATCACTTTCAATTTAATCCTTACATAATATCATTAGTGCACCTGCTTTTAAGCTTAATCTAGAGATATATTTCCCACAGGGAAAATGATCTTTAACTATCTGCTTTTAAGTAGTATTTTAGTTCATTCTTCACCAGAAGAAGAGAATTCCAATCCTCAGTTCAGTTTGTAGGTCACAGCACTGTTATGCATGGCAGTGCTGCTTGCTGCATAAGCATAGGCACAGTTTTCCTTTCCTGACTCCAGATCTAGTATTGAATGCAGATCTGTTTTCTGTTAACAGAAAATGTAAATCACTCTGTCAGCTCAAGCTGAAGTACAATCTATACATGGAAGTATTTTAGAGAGGTTTGAAGTCTTAAGGGAAACCATAAAAGCAGCAAAACACAGGTAGCTGGTGATCATAAGGCAGAAAGTGGAAAATTTCAACACAATTATAGTACATTAGTCTTAGAAGAAATTATTTTATTTTTTCTTCTGTAGTAGTTCTGCAGATCAGAGGTACCACCTTCCAGTTGTTACTACAGACTTCTTCTCTTCCCTTAAGACTGAACAGAGCTAATCTCAATTCCTTGTGATACTTCTGTCTGCATAGATGCATTCCATCTAAATCATTTGTGTCATCTGTGCCTTTACTTCTTAAACTGCACAACTGTAAAATAACGCTACATCCCTCTTCAGAGACTGAATCCCTCTTTAGAGATAAAGGGTTGTACTATAATATTACAGGTTTGTAACTGATATAGGAACATTTTGGGATAAAAACTCCTGCTGAAAAAGGAGAAAGTACTAACTATTTCAAGTATTCATTTTGCTTTAGCTGTATGAACAGCTAGGTGCAGTGTAAAACCATCCTCTCTTTTATGATTGTTAGAAAAAACACTTTCCATGCTTATGCTTTTGATTTACACTGTTGGGTTTTTTTTAAAGTTTAGGAATGTAAGTTTTGACATTAAACGTCAAAATGCTGGTCTGGAAAGTAGCTGAGTGAGGGGTTGAGTCAGTTTCATTCACCCCAAATTATTCTTTTTGATATTTAACATTCTCCCACTGGGGAATAAGTAATAGGGGCTGAGTGCCTTTTAAAACTAGCAGGCATTCTTACCTTCAGACGTCATTAAAGCTGAAAGTTTCTAGATGTGCACTAATGGAGTAATTTATTTCACCTAATGTTTTTCAGGTTCCTTTTTCATGCAGTGGCAACGAAAAAGAACCTTCATAGAGCAGTTTTTTCTAACTCTTAGCATTCTCTTTTTGGTGCAGTGAATTGCTTTATCTCTCCTGCACCAGGACAATAGGTCTAGACTCGCATTTTTTCGAAGGCGCAAATAGAAGAAGTTGATGATGAGTGTCAAGCATGGACCTTTTGGCTCCTGGACCTGTGCAAAATTACTTCCTTGCTTAGTCTCACACACCATTGGAAGTTTCTTAACATTTTTGCTCTCTGGTCCTCAGTCTTCAAAATCGTAACCGCCTTTCATTTGGTTTTACTCTTGCTGTTTTACTCTTGTCAGTCTCACCTGTGTAGAGGGTAGGGGCTTTATGGTAAGGGCTCTTTCTTGCTGCATTTTTACCAAAGTATTGCACTGTTCATTTGATTCCACCTGTTATGAAAGAGAAGAACTCCAGCTGTGGGAGGCTGTGATACAGAAGTATAAGTAAAAGTAATTGGAAATATGATAGTTTATTTAGTGCAAAAGAACAAATTCCAGGCATAGTTTTATCAATGAAGATTTTTTAAATAATAGCCAAGGAATGTTTTTAAAAATATACCATTTTTTCACTGTAGTCATCAAGTAGACGGCAGCATCCTTTAAATAAACATCTTTTCAAACCTTCAACTTTCATGACATCTCATGAACCTCCAGTTTATATGGATGAAGATGATGACAGATGCAGTTTTCACAGCCATATGGATACTGCAGCAGAAGAGGAAGTATCGGTATGTCATTTAAGTCAGAGAATGTCTTGCTTGCTGTCACTTTGACCTTGTTTAGTGTTTAGAGGATTAGGCATCTTCACCATAAAATACCATCAAGTAAGTATTAAATTGTAATAAGTTTCATGAGCGGTTTTGAATTATAAATACACCATTAATATAACAGCCTCCAACAGCAAAAAATTCAGACCAAATCAGGAAGCAAGTCTGTAAGTTATAAAGAAGTTTTGTCCTGAAATAGCTCCAAGAAGTTTTAGTTGCATATTTTTTAAAAGTGATCTGGCCATGAGAGAGGTTTGAAAGTCATGTAAATGATATCGTTTGGATTCTGGTTAAAGACGTGGTTTTGAAATGTTACGCAGGGCCCTGATAAAATTCAAATGCTGTTGGCATCATTGCTTTTTTTTATCTTTTACTGGCTGATTTGATTATGGATTTTGTAAAATCCTCTTCAAAGTGTGAACTAACAGACTGAATTGTTAATCAACAAGCATATTTATGTATTCTTAGAGGCAAATTCTAGTAGACATCCTAACCCAGTGAATTGTTACATCATGGTGTGTGCTACTTTCCTAATTTATCCCATGCAATAATACAAGAAGAATTTAGACACACGTTCCCATTTCCACATAGAATCATAGAGGGACTACATCCTACTGCTTGGGAGCTGGGCAAGTTTCACAGCTGGTGTGAATCACTGTGGTTTTCCTGTGCTTAGACTGAAGAACCTGACTTGTTAATTCTATTTTTTTTTTTTTGTGAGCCTAGTGACATTTTGTGTGTGAACAGCTTGTTGCCTAACACAAATATTGAGGCCACCCACTATAAGTCCATTCATTTTCTTTACTGACTTTTTTACCTGCACTGCATGGTCTTCCTTAATTATTACATTTACTTACCTAGTTCCCAGTCTTAAATTCCATCTTCACTCATGTTCTGTGTTCTCTCTCTGGTGGTCTTTCAGCTCATACACAGACGTTCCCGATAACTTTGCATATTCCCATAAGAATCTTAAAAGGTGTGGAAAGCAAAATGCATATTAGAAGAGATGCAGTGCAGCTGGTGTTGCGCTAACATGCTTTTGTTCTATTGTTTTTAAATACGTATTTTCTAATTGTTCTGATGAGTTTTCTGAAACATTTTGGTTTTGCCATGGTGTCCTAACTGATAATTAATATAGGCACCATAAATCAACTGGGATTTATTTTTTTTAGACAGAAGTTACTGTTTCACATTTTTGCAGTGATAATAGTGGACATGTGACACACACACACACACACAGACACACACAGACTTTTTTTTTTTCTTTTTTTTTAATTTGGCGTAATCCTTCCTTTCTTCACTAGAGCAGCATTTCCAGATAGATACAGTTCTGGCTTTCAGTAAGGTAGAAATACACAGGGGAGCTCAGTTATCAAAAAGATTCCCACAATCAGTGCAAAATAAGAGCAATTTGGAAGCAAAAAGGAATTGTAAACTATATTAAAAATGAACATACAGGATTCTGTTCTAGTGTTAAAAGATCTCTCAGTGACAGTTGCTGTCTTGAAGAAAAATACTTTGCATCGAGGTGCAGAAGAAAAGCAGTGTAGCAGAAAAATTATGTTTTCTTTGACTTCACAGTAGAATTACCACATGCTTTTCCTGTGTAAAGACAAAATTTTGCCTGATTATTACCAGTCATAACTTTTCTTGAAAAACTACATGTTGGTATAAATGAGTTATTTCCAAGTGAGGACCCACTATTCCTAACAGAGTTCATTTACTCTTCAGTTATGATTTCTTAATTTTGTGGGTGGTCTAATTATTCTAGAACACAGCTACTTACTATTCCAGAATGAATTGTCCTCACAGGGAGCTATTAAAGCAAACTTCATTCAGTATACAGTTATTTTGTGACAGCCAGTTTTTCTCAGAAAAACTTTTGAGATTTGCATGGAAGGTGAATCCCTGGTGAGTGAATTCCCTTATATTGAAGAGAATGTAGCTTATCACTACACAGCTGAATCATGTCATTCAACCATAACTTTTCTGAATGTTTGCAGTCTAGTCCTTTATATAGGCTCATAATTACAATTAAATAATTGATAAGGCCTTTCAGAAATGTAATAAAGCCTCTTTTCCTCACTTCCTAAAATAAACGTACTGAATAATACAGAATCTTTAATCTTCACAGATTCATAAAAAGGAATGGAAATTACATATTTAGGCTAGATTAGAAGAATTTTAATCCCTATCTTGTAGTTGTAGTTGTTTTCCCTACCTGAATGTTCCTGTTGGTGCAGGATGTGAAAACTGCTCTACATCAGTAAAGACTGTCGTCTTTGAAAACAGGTGACATCTACCAACTACAGCTGCTACCATAAAGTCATTACCTTGAAATGAGCATCTGAACTAGAATAGAGCTCCTGTCCTTTCATAACAGATCCTCAACCTTTGTTGAAGGAAACTGTGTGAGAAAAAACAGGAATCGCGTGTCTTTGAAAAAGAGAGAACCATTTGTTGACACCTCTGGCGAAGATGTCTGCACTGGCCTGTAGGGAGAAAAACTGCTTCATAATTTATGAAAAATAGCAGTCTTGTTTTTATAAGCTGTTAAGAGACAGTAAAGGGATAAAGGAGTTGAATAACTCTGTAAGTTCTACTCTTTCAGTTATGGCATGGTGCTTCTCATCACATTTTATTCTTACCAGTAAAGGTGAGGAGTTAATACTGGGTATGGGTGTTATGTTTTAAAAAATATTTTCCCAGTATGTTAGAACATATTGCCATCATTTTCTTAAACATTATTAATCATACATAGTGATTTATGAAACAAATACCTATCTTACTTGTTACTCTATTCCCACAGTAAGAATATTTTTCTGGGGTTTTTTACCTTGACCAGGATGAAGAGAGTATTCCAGTAACGTATCGAGAGTTACCCGAATACAAAGAACTGTTAGAGTTTAAAAAATTAAAGAAACAGAAACTCCAGCAGATGCATGCAGAAAGTGGGTTTGTTCAGCATGTGGGGTTTAAGGTGAGTGCAAGAGATGTTCTTCTGTTACTCCGTGGAATTTAGAAGTCTTCCAAGAGAAGGTGGTTTGAATTTCCTGAAAAGATTTTATTTAATACAGCAAGTTTGGTTCCTTAGTTCTTGTTCACTGTGTCTGCTTTCCCTCATTTTCTTCAAGAAAAACAGCCCACGTAATTCACTGGTAGCTCAGCTTTCACTGAATGCTGATGTTATATGGAAATTAATAAACATTATTTCTTTTTCTCACCACATTATGAAAATACAGCTTGTATTAGAGCCTTGTTAAATTATGATAGAATTCCATTTGACACTACATTCTGTTTTGACGGTGGTTCATTAATGATAATTTTCTGATTATGAATTTGGAGTAATTTTGCCTGCACCTGAGGCGAAAGAAGGGACAGAGATTTTGGTTCAGGGTAATAGATTAATAACTTTTTTTGTTTTGTAGCAACTTCACAATCTCATCAAGTGATAACTGACAGAAGTTGAAGCAAGGACATAAAACATTATTTATGTAAAATTAAGAAAATAAACATTAAGTTAAACTGATGTGTTGTCCCAGTAACAACCATTAATAGGCAACATGAAAGAAAGAGCATTCTTGAAATCTCATTTTCTGATTTGCAAGGGATTTTGTGTGTAACTGGTTGCTGCAACTGTTGGAACAGGGTTTTTTTAGTGTTACAGAGATAGATTTATTTTCTAATACCTATTTACATAAGAATGCAAGGATAGTTCAAGGTTCAATTCAAATTGACTGTAAAATTAAGACAGCCTCATCAGTTGATACTGACAGGTTTAAGTTATTAGACCACCAAAGGGCTTTTTTTTGTTGTTGGGTTTAGCTGGCATGGTGTGTTTGGCATTTCATTTTGTGGGGATTTTTTAAATTAGCATTTTCTTCCCCCCAAAATTTGAAACTTTAGTAAGGCAGACCAGACTTAAACAAACTGGTTTTTCTACATAAAATTACTCTGAGAAGTAAATTGGCATTTGACAGTGTCAAACATTTGAAGCTTGAAAGTTTCTTTGCATATGAGTTTGATTGCATTATGCATTACAGTAAGCTATGAAATCAGGTGATTATGTACTGTTTTCCCTCAGGAAATTCAGTCCATGGGCTGGACAGACCTCACCTAATAAGCAGCCGTTGAGAGCAGTTTTGGTTCTGCACAGCCTTCGGCCCCATTTACTACACGTTATTCAACCTGTGCTTTGAATATTGAGTTATTGAATCCCTTGTGGGCGTTTTATGGCTTTCACTGCTTTAATGTCCAAGCAATTTGCAAATACTTCTTTTCTTCATTACGAAATGAAAGGCATAGTATTATTTCTGTTTCACAGGGCAGAGGGGAGCTGGAACACAAAAATTAGGGTGAAGACTTTCCACTGTCTTGGTTCTCAAATTCAGATAACCGGAGCCAATTTTTAAGTTCTAGCATTATTCTGAACTTGATATTTTCAAAGAACAGCTCTTGGTTTGTTTAGTCCTTCCTCATTATCAACGCTCAAACTCGGAAAGGCATCTGTGGAAGGAAGGGATGCAGCTGTGGCAGATCTGTGTGTAAGGTGTTTGTAACCCTGGGTGCCTTAATGGTGGTGACAGGAGCAGCTGCTATGCCAGAGGGTTCCACAGATGCTGAGAGAGAACTTCAGGTTCTGATAGGTGGATAAAGGATGAGCTATGGGAGCAGAGGCTTGTTTCCCGCATTTCTTTTTTGTTTTCAGTCCTGTCTCTGCAGCACTCTTCATAGTTAAGGTTTTTGAAATGCTCTCTTTGTCTGCAAGTCCCATTTTCTTGGTTTCCTTTTTTGGATCAAATATTTTTGCATTTCTGCCCCTCTTCTATACCATTGTGAATTTTTCATCTAGTCTTTCATGTTTTGTTTTTACTTTGGTTTTTTTCTCTTCATGCTATACTCTTGCACTTAGCTTTTGTGTTATCTCTGATCTTCCTGGGATTAGTTGTCTTCTTGCTCAGTTTTAGTTCTAGACCTTTGTTTCCTTCTCTGACGTATTATTCCCCTTCCTTCCCAGCCACCTGGCTTTTAGTTCCAGCCCACCCGTGATGTGTTACTCCATTTCCTGAGTTGGAAAGTGCATCAGTGTGCCCTGTTGTGCCCTGGTCTGCAGCCCCCCAACAAGCTCTGCTGGTCTGGTCTTACTGCTTCCTTCTGCCATGGAAAGTGACATTCCATGTGGCTGGCCTTGCGTGAAACATCACGTTCTTGTGCTGTCACAGCAGTTCTTAGAGCCAACTGAGGCTGAGCAGTGTCTGCAGGCAGGGCTGGGCTGCTTTTCTTGAGCAGGATAATGCAAGATGGAGCATTTGGGGAAGTGGGAAGCAAAGCAAAAGCTTGGTGGATTCTCAGGGCTCTAGAGGGCCTCTCCTAGAGAATGAGGACTTTTTATCCACGACTACGCTGTGGTCCTTGGTGAGGAGAGTTCAGCTGTGGTGGCTGGCAGTAACACACGGACACACAGAGATTTCCATGTGGTGAATTGGTGTGCCCTGTTAGCAATGGAAGTGCCTCCAGCTGCTGTTTCCTCAGTGCTCTTCCATCTGCTCCACAGTGCGATAACTGCGGGATCGAACCTATCCAGGGTGTTCGGTGGCACTGCCAGGACTGCCCTCAAGAAATGTCCTTGGATTTCTGTGATTCGTGTTCTGACTGGTGAGCAGCCTGTGCTTCAATACTTACTTGTTATTAGATTGAATCTCTCTACTGCGTAACTGCCATGGAGGGTGGAAATCTTTGCTCCAGCACAGGACACATATCCTGTGTTGGGTAAATTGGAAGATAATTTGGCATCTATTTGTGCGAGATACATTCTGTAAGCAGATTCTGGATGTATGATTTTATTTTTTTTAATACAGTGGACAGATAGGTTTGGTACAGTTGAATAGAGGGGGGAATTAGACTTTATGAATGAATTGCTATCCAGTTTGGTATGAATCTGTTCATATGATCACTATTTCTGAAAGTTAAAGATAAGGAAGTATTTGACTTTTAAACTGTTATCTTTTTCTTTCCCTTGCAGTCTGCATGAAACAGAGATTCATAAGGAAGATCACCAGTTAGAACCTATTTACAGAGCAGAGACATTTTTAGACAGAGACTACTGCATGTCCCAGGGCACCAGTTACAATTATCTTGACCCAAACTACTTTCCAGCAAATAGATGACATGGGAAGCAGATCTACCATCTTGGGTTTACTATCCTCTTTGAAAAATAACAATGGCACCATTGTTAATTCTGTGCACATTTTGGAAAGACTCTGCTTTCCCTGAAATGTCACTCACAGCATGACAGCTTCCTGGGTGTACTTGTCAAACTACAGCTTTGAGCTGTCATGGTTCTAGATCACTGAACAGCAGCTGAACATTCCTAGTGTGCAGAAGGTTTCACTGGGAGACTTTTCTTTCACCACGTTAGTCACTTTTAGGTGGTGAATCTAAACAAAAGAAAAACATACAAAAGGGTGAGCCAGAAATGAGAGCACACATTAAAGATAGAGTAAATTCCAAAGGCTTTGAAGAACTTGGTTATAATGAGATCCAGAGGAGATGAAGTATTTATATAAAAACAGTTTAGTAGCTTGCAGTTTTGTTGTGAAATAGTTTTCAGCACAGTAACTGACTTCTTTAGGCAAGGTTTTAACCAATGACAGTGTTTGCTTCTAGGCTGTACTCTAAAAATACTCACTGTCTCGGCGATGGTTGGCTACAGGCCTTTATTAAATGGGAGCTGCTTAATCATGTTGACCTTCAATTTTTAAAATTTTTTTTAAAACCACGATGAACTCTATTTACCAACAGTGAAGCACTACAGGGGGCAACTGTGGCATTGCTTCCTTAACCAGCTCATGGTGTGTGAATGTTATAAAATTGTCACTCAGATATATTTTTTAAATGTAATGTTATATAAGATGATCATGTGATGTGTACAAAATATGGTGAAAAGTGCCAGTGCTAGTAACTGTGTAAAGTCTCTAATACTCAACATTAACTCCTTTAAAATAAAATACACAGCCTTCTGCCTCTGTATTTGGAGTTGTTAGTGCAACTCATCAAAGAAAACTGCCTAATATAAATCATATATATGGTAATAATTTTTCCTCTTTTGTAGTCTGCACAAGATCCATGAAAGATTGTATTTTTATTACTATTTAAACAGTGATTAAATTTAGCCTGAGCAGTGAGCAAGGGTTCACATGCATTCTTTTATACTGCTGGATTTTGTTGTGCATCATTTAAAACATTTTGTATGTTTCTTCTTATCTGTGTATACAGTATGTTCTTAAATAATGTTCAATTGTCAGGAGAACTGTGAGAAATAAACTATGTGGATACAGTCTGTTTATATATAGAATGCTTGCTGTGACTTCCTTTCTGTGTAGTTGTGACTCTTTAATCACGATGGAATCCTTTGAAGGACGTTTGGATGGGTCACCCAGCCCTGGCTGCGCAGCCCCCGGGATGCCCCGCGCCGCCTCCGCCGCGCTCTGCCGGGGGCTGCGGGCGCTCGGCGCTGCTCAGCCCGCTCTGGCCTGGCGGGATTAGCATTCCAGTTCTCTCCTTCCTCACTCACAGACTTCTTGGTCAGATCACAGAGAATCCAGATTTTAGTAGCCTTGGTACAGTGTATACCATTGTCTGAGAAGCTTTGTAATTATTGTGACATATTTTACTTAATATATTTTTTATTGAAATGTATAGCTTGTGATTCAGAAACACTTGATTATTTTATAACTGTAATAGACTTCCAGTTGCTTTGAAACTAGAATACTCAGAGCATTTAGCTAGAAAACAAGCGAATTTGACTTTAAAAGATGGCAATAAGAAGGATAATTGGCTGGCTGCACCTGGTAACTTTAATTATAAATTGATCAGTATTAATTTTTGCAATAACTTTAGGTGTAGCTATTTTTTGCTTCAGAAAAAAAGATTTAGGTATTTAATCTATTTAGAAAGTAATACAGTACAGTTACTAAAACACTGAGCAAGTATCATATGTAAACATATCTCACGTATCTCGTATACTTAGATAAATTTAATAAACCTTAAAAATACACAACACAAAACTCACATGATGTATTTTAGTTTTAATTGGAAAAGGTACTGCTCTGAGAAGCTTTCTAATACCATAAAAATGTGCTTTCCACATCATTCATGCTCTTTATAGGAAACTAGAGTTGGTGAAGGTGTATTATCAGGAAGAGGATCTGTGGTAACATTCATTTTCTGTCTATATCCTGAAAAAATTATGGGAATAAAATAAGAAAAGCCAATCAGAGAAAATACTCAGTCATCAATTTAGGATAGCTTGGAAAGAACAAAAGGTCTTGATATCCTTGGAACAAGGTTGGAAGCCAAAGCATAATTTCGAGTCTGAATCATCCAAGAAAGAAGTGTCTTGGATAAGTCCTCTTTTATGGAATATGTATAAATATTAATGTTTCCCTATGCATGCGTATACAGCTATTTCTCCTGCATACATTATGAATGTATGCAAATGGGTATCTAATGCACATACACCAAATCAAGCATGGGGTTTTTTTTGTTTTTTCCACAGAAAAGACAGAAGAAAAATTAAAGTGAAAGTGTATGGTAAATAATATCTGTAATTTCATTTTTAAAAAACCAACAAAACAGCAGCTGACTGTTGCCTTTGTTCCCATCCTGCACAAGTATGAGACTCCACACTTTATAACTTCTACTGTAATTAAATATAGAAAATACTCCAGAAAACCTACCCAGATGAATTTGCAACTTCATGGTAACTGCAGAGTATTCTTCTTTTAAAAAGAACGGGCTCCAGCAGCAGCTGCTGGTGCGTCAGGGCTCGTGTAGCCAGAGCTGCCCTCTGGAGCTGGCATGGTACTGCAGGCGCTGCTGCTGCTGCTCGATGGCACTGCCTGGAGCTGGAGAAGCACTTCTTAGAGCATCAGAGCTAAAATGTAGGCTATAGAAGGACCCAGGAACGAAGGAACATCCAAGATATGAAGGATAAGAACATACGTAAAATAGACCCTAAAAAATAATTGAATTAGCATCTACAGGGCAAATGCTAAGGAAGAAAAGGAAACAGAAGAATCTGCCCTGGTTGGAAAAAGGACATACTCTGTAAGCATGCTGATTTGAGCTATATTTTCAAGTCATGTACTGTGCTTTGAAAAGGATTAAACCCACATATACTGTAACAGAAATCATTACTCCTCATTTTTGTACATGTTTTATTTGTATTATGCCTTCATTACAAGAAAGGTAACTTTAAAAATGCAAATCTGCTGCATAAAGTACACTTTTGACAGTACAAGCAATCATGCAACCCACTTTCACTGTGAATTCATCCAGTAGTTCCAGTAAGAGGATGCAGTTACTTTACAGGAATGTCAAACAAGCTTTTATTTAGCTGTCAGTATACCAAAGAAACTCCACAATATTTTGGTTAATCTAATGGAAATACGATAATGACTTTTACAGACTTTTTTGCAGATTACAGATAAATGGCTTACTGAATGTGCAAGCAACATGAATCAATCCCTGACATTTTCCTTTTTTGTTAGTTTCCCACCCCACCACATTCCCCCAAGTTTTGGCAATGCCAGTACAAGACAACAGATTATCTGAATTTTGCATTTGAAATACTTCCAAAGTGTAATTTAAAGATGACATGAGATGTTCTGGCTCATAATCAACTTTACATATAGACTTTAATAGCTATAGTACAACTGCTGTTAATATGGATTGTTACTGGATTGCACATTTAACTATACAATACAATCATCATTCTCAGCTCACAAAACTGGGAAGTCAGTTACAAAATCATGACGTTCCCAGCAGAAGACAAGACTGTCCAAAAATGGTGTCTGCTCCCCAGTAATGGATTGACAGACTTCCACAACATTCAACTGTACCTTCAATTAATTCTTCTTGCAATATTGTTCTGGGGATGTGTGAAAAGTTTATTTTAACTTCTAGCTTGACTACTTCCAGCTCTCTTAGAGCTGCATGTTACAGAGAGCAGGTTTTAGTCACTAAAGCCCAAGAACAAGCTAAGTGACACCACAAAAATTAATACTGGTAATTAAAAGAAAATAATAACCAGTGGGAAACTTGTATGCAATAACCCTAATGTCAGTCTGCTGGACAGTGACTGGGGTGGGTGGAGAGCTCCCTGCTGGCCCGGCACTGTCCCATTTCCCATGGAATGTGTGTGACCATGAAATACAAACCAGAGCTGCTGCTCACCTCGCTGCTTTTAACCCGTGAAGAGCAAACACCCAAGAAAACAAAATACAGTTCTTAGAGTGGGGTTAGCATACAGACCACTTTCTGTTGAGTGTACTGTCAGAACAAAGATTTCATCTAGAGTAACACACCACATGCACAAATTTCCAGATACCTCTCAAGAAAGCAGCACTGTTTTGACCAGCAAATCATGGCTGTGGGGTGCACGTGGGCGAGGCTGTGTACACACCATTACACACCATTACTGCATTTCTGGTGAGAAGGAAAATGCTGCCTCTTCCTTTTTCAGAAAAGAGTCAATTGTCTTGCAGATTTCCAGAAAAACATCTTCCTGTGTTCCTTCTGCATCAACCTGTGAAGCAGGAAAAAAACAGTTTTGATTAAATTACAAATAATTATCTCGGAATCTAAACACCGGCACAAAAAACCTGGTCTAATATAAAATGAAAGTTGTCCTGCTTCATGGTAGAAGCATTCTAATGTAGAGGAGCAGTTGCAGTAAACCAGATTACTGGTTTTGTTTACACAGATTTATGTGAGAAGGTTCCACAGGCTCAATTGTCTATAGCAAAGTACGTTAGTCAAGTGAAGGAGCTTAAACTCTTAAGTACTCAGGCTTTAAAGTAAGGTTACACCTTTGATACAGAACAGTTGCCAAGGGCTCTTTGCCCATGGCTCCAGCCTGTCGAGGTCCTTCTGAAGGGCTGCAGGGCACTCCGGATTTTGGCCACTCCACAGTAACTTAGCAAATCCCTGGGTTTCTGTGCATTTACATTTCAAAGCTTGGTGAACTGGTTCTGGTTTTACGACATCCTTTGCCCCTGTCTTTTATAGGGGCACTGCTTTTGTGGTAGATCTCAACTTTCATTGAAGCATTTTTTTCTTTAACACCCCAAAGATTCAGTTTTCTGATCAAGTTATTTTTCATGACTGTACTTCACAAAAACAAGACCGATTTACTTGTCTACGCTGAGGAAGAGAAGGCTGCATTTCAGCAGAGAGGAATGACGTTTGCAGCCAGTAATACTTTTCTGTGTTCCCTGGAAAACATGAGGCAGAACTGAGCTGTTCTGAGCAATGAGTTTTGTGTTCATCCCACGTCACTTGAGGAAGCAGAGCTGTCTTTTGCCCTCATAGCAGTGACACAAGCAGCTTTCACACTGGCTGGGTACACCACACAGATGCATCTGCTGATTATTCCTTTCCTCAAATGCCTGCCGAGAGCTCTGGTCTTTACTCAAAAGGAAGCTTCCTCTGTGCTTCGCCATGCTTAGTCTTTCATGCATGCATGACATGGAGTTTGCACAAAATTAAATGAACCCATGACAACTTTGCCAAAGGATCTTTTTCTGAACTGCTGCATTTTCATCTCCAAGTTGCTGACCAGAATGCCAGACAATTGTAGTGTTTGAAGGGGACATTCCTGACCATAATACTTTCTGCCGTCTCTTTGGTCTGCAGGAGAATTAAAGGAGTTTCGTATTCAAATAAATGTATTTTTAAATAGGCCAAGAAATTCTGCTCATATACCATGTTGTCTTGCAGCCAGCTCCTGTACAGCTGACTGCACTCCATGTACATCTAAGTCTCTTGGTGCTGAGTCCTGTGTGGGAGTCAGCAGCTGCTCCTTGCAGAGATCCAGCAGGGACTGCAGGCACTCTCCATAGCTTGGTGTCGCTCTCGGTGGCATCCACAGATGCTGCAAAGTTTGGTCCCTGGTGCATCCTGTTGGAAGTGCTGGCACATCTCACCAGCCTATTCCACACCCAGAGCTCCAGCACTGGATACCCCAGCCTGGCCAGCCTTTAGGGAGCCGTGCCTGACTGGGCCCTGTCCCCTTGGGCCCACTGCAGGGATATGTGACAGTGTGAGTTGAGCTCCCCTCGGCCCCCTGGCCAGCTCCCCAGCCATGGTTCCCTTGCCTCCCTCCTGTTCCTCGTGGTGCCATTGCTGCTGCTGCTGCTGCTGCTGCTGCTGCTGCTGCTGCTTTTTGCAGAGCTGAGGCAGAGGCAGGCATGTGCTGGTGCCTTAGACAGGGCCGTTCTCCCACAAGGGCTGCACGTCTTTCAGAAATGTTTAGAAGCAGGGGGGTACTTATTAGTAGCAAAGACAAAATGGGAGTGGTGAACCATTCTGGACCAAATGTCTACTTCCTCCAGTTAAAACAAAGCCAGCAACTCCCATCTCAGCTGCTATAAAACACCTTGTTTTGCCTGTCTCCAGTGCCAAGACAATCACTTTCATATGGCTATCCCACAGGAAATACACTGCACGCAGTGTGAAGGCCACAAGCCGTTTCAAAGCTCTTGTCTTAATATGTATTTTTATTACCTCTTTACTTCATAAATACTTCTTCACTGTCTAACTGATCTAATCTTACTAGCACATCTGATTGCCACTGGCTTTTTGATGACCTCTTTAGAACTGGGACTGATACTCGGGTCTAGATCTAGGGAGTTGTGATGAAGAATTAGTTCTGTAAGCATGGAAGTTGCCACCCTTTATGATGGGCTGAAATGCTGACTCCCTAACACTAGCAGTAAAATATGGATGGGCCTGACTGATGACAGCCCCAGTGCTTCCCATGCTGGCCTCCTAAATAACAAAGGCCCAATTCGTAAAACTAACTTAACGTCGTGGCACAAAACTAACTTAATGTGCCAATAATTCACATCTAGTACTACAGTAATTCAAAGATACTCTCAGCAGCTCCAGAGAGAAAACTCTGTATTTCTTTCTCAGAATATAACAAGCCTCATAAATTAGGCCTGTTTTCAAGGCTATTTAAGGCTGGCTTCTCATAAAACAAGATCTATACACAGTTTTCCAGTTTTGAAAGGTAGCTATGGCTTTTGGTAACTTCAAATACAGAGAAATTTAATGAGCTCATATGAAAAATTATTGGAGTAACCATTCCTATTGTACAATGTTGCTCCTTTTGTCATTAAAATCAGCCAATGAAGTTTTCTGTCAACAAATTTCCGTTTGTTGTACGTTTTGAAATTTAGAACCCTAAACATATACTGCCACTGAGAAGAACCTGAATGTCTGTAGAGAGGATGGCTGAGGACAGACTCTGGAATAAACTCACTAGTTAGAAGCTTCTTACTGAAGGTCACTCAAGTTCAGCTGTGTTGTCACTAACATTTATGTCTTTGTCATTAAGGTGTGTTAGAAAACCTCTCTGAGACGGTGCAGCACGTGGTTCTCAGAGCAATGGTTCAAGCTGTCTGTAAATCCACTGACAGCACACTGCCCTGAGACCTATTCACATTAGGCATGAATTTTCTGCTGTGTTCTATCTATAATCCCCTGCTACTGTGTCTGATGTTATCTTTCTAGATCGGAGTCTCATCTAATGGGCCACAAAGCACCAAGGGGGGAATAGAGAATCACTTGTTCCTTTGTTCCCCACATCTTATCTATCAGGGTTAATGGGTCTCTGATAACCTTTAAAAAGATGGAAATAAACCACATACGTGCTCTCACTATTGCCATTGATTACCCCTTCTCGAAAGGGGCAAGTTGTCCCTCCCCACACACACTTCTAATGGGATCACAAGGGAAGGCTCACAAGTGGAAGACTGGGAGAGGGTGGATGGTCACATGTTCTTTCAGGATGGTTATGGAAAATGTGACATCAACTGATTTTAGAAAGAAATAGTAAAACAACACTGAGAAAAAAAATAAAAAGAAAGAAATAAGCACAGAAAAACTAACTTCTGTTGGACTTTGTAGGCTAAGCTTTCATAGCATGTGATCTGAAATAGTCAAAGTTTTTGGACACCCTTAATCCTCTGCTCTGGCCTGCTTAGCTTATTTGTTAGACTCATGCCCTGTTCCTCAGGCGACTTTGAATGGGGAACTTGTATTTAAGACACCTACCAGGTATTTTATGTTACCTAGGTAGGATCAGGGCTGTCTGGCTTGACTACCAATGCATTGCTCATCTCTTTTACTTACTACCCTCCTACACACTGTCACTTCAAAAAAGCTTTAAAGGATGAGTCAGATATTAAAAGCAATCTTTTTTTTTTTCTCCCTTTCTTCTCAGTTGACAGAGGGCCATATATTCGAAGGGATTTACATTTAGCCATGTCAAAACACAAGTAGGTGTCTACTAAATTTTCAAATGCACTTTTCTGTCCAGCTGCCTTGGAAATCACTGAGAAATAGATTTAAAACCAACAGTATCTACCTGCTTACTACTACTATAATGCATTCAGTTTAATTTAATTTAATTTCATTAATCTGAAGCACCTGATTCCCACAGAATCAGCCAGCTTGCAGGCAATGTTTTTGAGAGTAGTGCTTTCAGCCCTTGCATTTCCAGTACAAGGTCTTTACTGAAAAGCAGCCACTTGCTGTCCTTAGCAGCAGCAGGTGGGTGTTCTGTAACTGACTACAAAAGAAATTATGGCATATTAAACTAAATCCCCAAACCATGAGTTTTTAAAAAATTATTTGAAAAATTTCTAACTTGTTAGTCACAACTACTTTACCTTCCAAAACACTATTTAGAAACTTAATGCCTCAGCAGGGAAGTGAGGACACTGTTGCCTTTGCCCTTCAATCTTCATTCAGTTCATCTTTCCTTGGAAATGTGTACACAGTTCTCCATCTCAGCAGGGTGCTGGAAGGATTGCTGTTATTTATTCCTGTCAGGTTCACAGGTGTTTCATCTGCACCCACAGCCTTTCACTCTGTCCATGCCTCAAGGCTCCACTGCTGAGCAGAAACATGGAGAGGCCAAAGGGAAATTTCCAACACAGTCCTGATCTTTTGTCAGCTTCACCAGGTCACTGTTCATGTTCAGAGGTCAGCAGAATGGAAAAATGTTCCAGTTCCAAATATCATATTAGTTAGTTATGAATGCACCTATGCACAATAACTCCAGGTTGGAGAAGGTTGTAAAATCCTTGAGGATTAAAGTGGTAATGCTGTTACAACCTTTGTCTCTTCTGTGCAAGTAAAGCAAGGAGAGAATTTCCAGTGAGTGCAGAGGAAGCCAGGTCAGAGCTGAGTTTTTGTGTCTGCACTGTGTTTGTCAGGCTCCATCCAGCCATGCCTTAACGCCTGTTCCAATGCACAGAGTAAGAAAGCTCCTTTGACACTACTCTCACCACACCTTGATGTGGTGTGACAGATCAGTTCCTCCTCTGCTGAGTGCTCAGCCAACATTAATTCCCACGCCAGACCTTTTGCTGTCCTTCTGCCCAGCACTGGATTTTATATTTGCATATTTAATCAGCCTGTTTCAGGATTGAAAACCTTTGGAATGGATAGGACAATGACCACTGTTGGCATGTGCTGTTCTCAGTCTGAGGAAAACTTTGTCCAACCCTAAATACACTTAAACTGGAGAAGTTAGACTACACCAGTGTGCCAACCCCATTTTCTTGTTAAATAAGTCCATTTCTGATTTTCTTTTCTATGGCCAAGTGGGGCTGGGTGCTACAGTCAAGCCCTATAAAACATGATCACTTATACAATTAATACTTGGAATTTAGTGGTCCTTAGCCACACGCTGCAGTTAGCTGACTAGAAAAGGTTAGTGCTGGATCTTCATGGAGGTTAGTGGGATTTAGACTCTTAATATTCCTCCAGAATCTCAACACCCACTCCTCTGCATGCTTAAGAAAGTGCATTGCTGCAGTCTCAAGGGACATAAAGCTCACGTGGGCCTTTCAACTGAGCAGGGCTGCTCCTGTTGAAAAACCAAACCTAGGCAGGAATCAAAGATTCTTTTAGACTTCTCTCTTCTCTTCTCTTCTCTTCTCTTCTCTTCTCTTCTCTTCTCTTCTCTTCTCTTCTCTTCTCTTCTCTTCTCTTCTCTTCTCTTCTCTTCTCTTCTCTTCTCTTCTCTTCTCTTCTCTTCTCTTCTCTCTTCCTCTCTTAAACAGCTTCTCTTCAGATGCTTCTGCTATTGCTTATCTTGGGATCACAGACTGATCTGGATCTCCAAATAGGACCTTCAGGAAGGCATCACTTCCCCGAAGCTGTTGGATCCCACCAGCTTTGCCTAAGAGAAGAGTGCACAACCTCTGATCTGTAGTCACATGGAGGTCCATGGGTGATTTAAAATAAATCCATGAATGTAGGGAAGAATTTATTTTAAGGGGTCTTCAAATCAGCACTGGGAAATTAACATCGGTGGCTTTGTCTGAAATGCATAGGAAACACACACACAGTTCTTCCAGGAAACGGAGTTCTAGAGGCAGCAGCCTCTCCATCGGAGCATTAAAATATTCAGCCAGCACTGGTCAGTGTTGGAGAGTGATAAAACCCATTTAGAAATGAACAAATCCCCAATGCTGAACACCTGTGATGTTTTAATTAAAATGGGCAAGAAAAATATTAAACATGTTAGACTGCCTCTAGGTAACTTCTCAGTCTTCTCTCTGTGTGTGTATGATATTACAAATAACAAAAACCAAGGACTATTTTAGCCTAGCCTGCACCAAAAAAAAATTGCAGTCGGAAGTTGTATATGATATATTTGATCAGAAGTTATTATAGTCAGTTGTTCTGCTTTCCACCTGAATTTCCTTTCATCATTCAGAGAACACCCAGTGGCTGCTAATGTCAGTGCTTGGCTGTCAGTAAAATCTGTTGCTATAAATAAGAAACTAACCCTACGTCCTGGGGATTGCAAACTTCCCCTTGACTCTCTGCTTTCTTCAACACATGTAGCTTAAACATATCCACCACTAAAACAGTTTAGAAAGACATTTCCCATGATAATGTTTATAAAGCTGATTTTACAGGGCTTTCATACCCAATGGTTCCACCTGGAGGATGGATGTATGGCAAACACTACATTCACCAGAAGCAAGTTCAGACAATGTACAGGCATTGTAAGAAAAGCAGTGTAGGCACTGTCCCAGCAAAGCACGGGTATTTTCTAACGTGCAAACATACAATGTCAGCTTCCCCAAAACTAATGGTAAGAGCACAAATCACATATCCAGCTCTGACCCACAGATAGGCAAGTTCCTTAAGGAGCTAATGAGCTACCAGCTTTCAAGGAAAGACTGCATGTTTGGCCATTACATTGGAGATGGAGCAGGAACTCGCAGCAGAAGCATTAAGGACAAGGAAAGTCCCTGCCAAGTGAAATGAGGCAGACCATGAATGCAAAATCTGTGTGAAAGTATTAAGTGCAGTTTCACTCTCTTTGGGGCTGTCACTTCCCTGATGCTTCAAAAAGGGAAACACTGTGGTAGGCACAGCTCCCTGGAATAGGATATTGAGACAGAGAGCTCTCTTTTCCTTTGCATTGTGCTGTGTTGGTGTATTGTGTATTGTACTGAATTCTTAATTAGGCACATCCTTGAAATTTTGGCAAGATAGCTCCTCAAAGAAAAAACAAATAGACTGTGTAATTTTTTGTAAGCTTAAAGATGAAAATTAAGCGGGAACTTTTTTCTGCCACTTAGACTTTGTCTTATGTGCACTTATTGTTGGGGTTAGGAAAGGCCACAAATAAGGACTCTTCCTTTGAGTATCATTTTTGTCAGCTTTGTGTCCTCTACCCTGTTCTCAGGTCAGGATACTGGTGCATAAATTAGCTGCTTCTTTTTCTTTTGGGAACTTTGCAGAGGAGAAAAGTTTGGGGCATGTGATTTGCATTTTGCTACAGCCTCTAGGAAAAAAACGAACCATAATATTTCCAGAAACTATTATTGGATTCTTTCCATTTTAGGACAAGACAGAGCAGTAGGACTAGATCTTTCTGTAGCTGAGCTAAGAGACAGTTTGCCATGACAGAGAAGAGAAATAAAGAAAAAAAAGGCCCAAACATCCTATGTAAATGAGTGCCAGCTAAGTGCACTGATGGAATTTTTCTTGCTTCTCTGTAAAGTATTGACTACAGAATAAAAAGAATGCTTTAAATATCACATCCTGAGCAGGTGTAAACTGAGGTAATGAATTGAAATTAATATAACTATGTTATTTATTCCAGCAAAAAAATCTTTCTTGTATGCGGGTCTGTTTTATTTCAGGATATACACTGTCAGTTTTGAAAATTTTACTTAAGGGCTTTGGATTAACATAATCTTTCATCCTAATTCTGAAAGCCCTTATAAAGTAATAAATCCTAATACTTAAAGAAAAGCTTTCCAGAATTTATGTGTAATAAGAGATTCTATAGAGATGAGTTATTGATTCAGGATATGTTCTCAGACTAAGGATAAATCTGTGGGTTTATTCTTTCAAACTGTGCTGTGGAACGCAGAAGTTTGCAGAAATTGCAAACAAACTGGGGAACTGTAAAATGAGAACTGGAAAATGCAGAAACAGTTCATAAATGGTGTTGTGTCAGTGTTTTCCAAATACAGCACATAGTTGAAGTAAAAAGCAAAAATTTTATTTAAAAGGTCAAGTAATTTACCTTGCATAACTGTGTCTTGCTTTCATAGTATGCAATCAGAGGGTTTGATGCTTGGTAGAAGCTTTCAGTTCTTTCCTCAGTGGTTTCAATGTTATCAGAGTTCTGACTGCTCTGATTCCTCATCAGAAGGTGACTGCTCATGGTTTCTGCAGAGCAGTCCAGGCAGAGCACGAGCTTTGGTTCCCCAATCTAGAGACAAAAGAAAACAACAAGCATCCAAAGTACTGGCCCAGGAAAACAGATTTTGTTTGGATAATACCAAAACAGTCATCAAGGAATTTATTAGCAAATACGACTTGTCTATGCAGAAATTATGCTTATTAACAAACACCTCCCATTGTAGCAGCACTCAGAGATGCCAGCATTGGGGATCAAGGTTGTGCTTGCCTGGGCTCTACACAGAGAGATAAAGAGACAGGATCTGACAAATTCTGGACTGAAGAGCATCAGTTCATTATTAGCTTGATGCAAACAGTACAGGACTTATGGAGTACTTGACACAGTTATATTTGCAGCCTTTTCTTTGTTCAATGTGTGAAAAGGGAGTGGTAAATTATAGCTTAGTATTTCAAGATGCAGTAGCAGGAAATGTCCCTATAAAAGTGTGCCCACTTGCAGCGGAAATGAGTAACAACAGACAGGCTCAGGGACACCATCAAATATTCACAGGAATACATCCTGTGAATTACTTTATGTCACACAGTATTTTATGTCCTCACTTGCAGTGTACCCACATAATTCCTACCCATGGTGTAAAGGAAGGATATGATACTTTTCTCTGCATTTTAAAATGGGCAAGTAATTTCCAAATTCTGTGAGACGCTGATCATTTAATGCTGTTTGGCTAGTGCCAAACCAGTCAGGAGGGAGAGTCTGTCCTTTTCTATAGTAAAAATAAATACGGATTTATTTCTTTTTATTCTTAGGCGTGGCAAAGATCATAAATAATTGTCTCTCTCTACATTTGATCACAGATATTGCAGTACTTTATGGGGAAAAAAGAAATGGCAAGAAAGACCAAAATGTTCTTTATGGTATTTCAGGAGAGAGCCAAAAGTTCTAAACACAAATCCTAATCATTCTTTCCCTGAAACACTGAAAAATATGTGTGTCATTTAGCATAAATCTTGGAATGCACTTTCATGCACCCTGCTCAGGCACTCTCTGACACAAGATTTTGTATGAGCAAAAACTGCTGGGCTGAGTCCAAAGGGATACACTCCACTCTCTCAATCAAAATAAAGGTGTTACATGTTCAGTAAAAAAAAAAAGGATAAATCTTCTATGCAGTTTTGTATTTAATCCCTCAATTACACTCTTGGTATTTTTCTCATTCCTTCCTTTTCCAGCAAAGATCTGGAGAACACTTTTAGGAAAAAGTGAGAAGTCTTGAAAAAAGAAGACTGCTCTTCACACTAGTGACCATTATGATATTGTATTTTTACCATGGCTACAGCAAAGAAAATCTAAATGACTGATCTGTGGAAATTGGCATTGTTATCTTTGTTAACAGCCCTTAAAGGAAGAAATATTCTAAAGGTAAATATTTCATGTCAGGCCTTCTGCATTTGACTGAGGATGTCTGGGTTGTGTTGACCTTTCTACTACCCTTAATGAATTTCTAAGAGAAGCTGAAGCCAAGGGATTATGTCGGACAGTTCAATGACAGGCTTTTATCTACCCATTTTTTCCACACAGCCCAGAAAACATTAATGCTATTAGCTGTAGCAGCACTGGGTTTGGGGATTTAAAAAGCCAGCAAGGCAGTTTTAATAGGGTAAGAGACACAGAGAATAAAAAAAAAGATGTGGACTTAATCAGTGATTCAAACAAATGCCCTTTTTGCATAACTGGACTGACATGGTGAGAAGTTATTTCCTCCCAGTTTCACGTGAGGAATTCTATGGTCTGTTCTAAATTATAATAGCATAAATGGGAAATAATTCCTTTCATCAGTCATCATCTTACAAAAAAATGAGGATATGAAGGAGTCTACGGACTGATAGGATCAGATAACAAGATCTTGCTTGATAGACTCAGTCTGATTTGCTTTTGAAAAATTTACATGGTTTTCTTAAAAGTTGCAGTATTGATATCTGGAATTCAAAACACTGCAGAAATATCTTTCTTCCAAACTAAAACCCACAAAAAGTGAAAGTAATCCCTTACCAGGTATTACAGCAATTTTTACTACTTTTTTTTTTTTTTTAATTACCGTTTCCTGGCACAATTTAGCTTAAATAATACATGCCAAACAAGTCTAATGTTTTGGGTCTTTACCTTGTCTTCCTGGGTATTTCCCACCTGGTGCTGGGGAATATATAATTTAATAATGTTTTCTCACCTTGCAGAAAGGAGGAAACAGAGGGAGGGAGGGAACGGAACATAATTCTCTAGAATTATGGCTGGGTAAAAGTGCAATTGTATCATAGAAGGGAATTGGGCAAAACAGGCTGGAGAATAAGCTGTTTCTACATAGCTCATTCTGTTTATGAGTCAAGCTTTGAAATATAAGCATTATTCTTGATGTCTTCTAAATAGAACAGGTCTTTGTTAACAATTATAAAGCTTTTTACATATCATGTAGATAGGTAGCATTATTCATCTGTACTTCGCTGCCATTAATTAATAAGGCCTGATGTGCACCTCTTTTCGTTAAATTATAGTTTAAGAACTTCTCATCTCCCTTTGGAAAGAACTGCAAAGCATTATCTCAAAAATGACTCATTTAAAAAAAACTTCTCAGTCTTACTGAGCAGCTCAGAGCCAGCCAAGCTCTCCCTGTGAGAAGTGGATACAAGGTACAGCAGGGGTGATGTAGCACATTCAAAATGGTCACTTGAGGTCCTTGTCTTTTACTCCAAATGCCCAGTGCAGTTCAGGACTGCAGGATCTTTTGCTGCTTTCAGGGAAATGCAAGGGGCTCTGCTTCAGCACTGGATGCATTAAGGCTTTTTTGCCTGGCAATACCTCAATCCAGGACACTCCAATCTCTAAATCCCACTTTGTAACATAGACCAGTGTCCAGAAGACACGAACATGTATGCCTGCCAGAGAAACACCACTGCTGAAACAGCTCCTCCTTAGACACAAAATGAAAGAACTCTCCAACATCTTTTTTAATAGTCTACAGCATTTTATTAAAGGGACTAATAAGTCAACATTTCCGTTGATGGCTTCTATGGCAAATCACATTGCCCATTGTTTTGTCTGGTTTCTGATGCCTAAATCTTGCTAGGCTTTTGTGGTAATCAACTAAATAAAGCATCTAAAGGTTCAGTGAGAAAATAAGGGATTCATTAAAGTTTTACTACCTTGCAGACTTGTTTAGGACATCCGTGGAGTGTAATATGATGTAATGTATACTGACTATTTTCCCTAGTTCACCACTTCTTTTCTCCTAAACCCTGGCAGATTCATTCATAGGCTTAGACAGAGTATTTTCTGCAGACTGAGAAATGTACGGCTGAGACTTCTCACTAGGTCTTAGCACATGCTGAGGAAATCGATAACTCTCGGAACTGCCACGCAGGCACTTGCAGAACGCTCTTTTTATGGCTGTGCCACCTGTTACTCATCACAAAAATTAAATCTGTGTTTGGATGTTTTAAGTGGCAGCAAGCTTTAGCAGAGCTGGCTCACTGGTAATAAATATTAACTGTGAAGATACATACTTTTATGAACCTACATCAGATAGTGCTTGATCAGATTTCCATAAGAAGTACAGCACCATTACTAGAACCAGAAAAATGGTTCTAAAATTATGCTTTCCACTAAATGTGAATTGTTCTTGGTTTACATTAAATTTAGGTAAAATCAGCCTTTACTTCTCCTTGTATTCTAGAGTCTGTGTAGGTAAGGGCAAAAGCTAGATTTGCTATACTGATGGGGTGCCAAAATGTCAGTGATCAGCAGCACAGCTCTACTGAATTGGCTTTTTACACGTCCCTGCTGCAATCAGCTAAAGAGAGTGACCCACGCAGCACCAGAATTACAGGAGTTATAGCAGCATTACAATTATATGGTCACCTTGCTCTCAAACTCTTCTGCATCTTTCAGCTCTTGGGGATACCCATCGATCAGGAATCCTTTTGTGTCCCCTAGCTTGGAAACCATGGCTTCCTTCAGTAGCTCTAGAACAATACCCTGTACAGGAAAGAGAGGGAATTAGTTGGTTAATTAATAAGGTTGATACCTTTGTTTGTTACTCTGACTTTAGTCCTATGCCCTTGAAAACGGCCCTGTTTGGCTGGAAGTAGGTGCTGTGAATGCAGGTGTTTTTCTTGTCCTGCAGGGCACCCTGCTTTTTCTTCTCTCAGGACCAGCTATGCCACGCACATCTAGTGTTGCAATCCATCCAGGATTTCCCAAAGTGCCCTCTAGATAGCTCAGAATATTTCATAGTTTCAAAATGAATGTTAATACCGAGAATGAATGTGAAACTCTATAGAGTACTGCTGCAGCATTTTCCAATCTAACTGCATTTTGTTATGTCACTGGTATTATTATATTACATGGAAAGTGACCCCATCTGACTAAACACACTGAAGAGCAAAGCAATCAAAATCAAGCCTGAGCACAGCTTTTAGTTCCCCCTGAGCAGCACTTTCCAGTATCTTTCACTATATCAACAAACACATCCTCTGACCTAGCTGCGCTTGCTGAAGACCCACCAAGGGTTGGGACTGTGGACCTGCTATGTAAAAGTCAGGTCCAGCTGAGAAGAACACCCTCTGCTTTCACAGTCTCCATTAAGCTGCAGTCCAGCTACTCTGGGATGTCAGCCAGCTCTGCAGGGAACTGCTGCAGGTACTGTAATTTAGAATAGCTGCCAGGAGGACCAGCTCTGAATCTGAAATGTAACGCTATAAAAAGGACATAAAGTTTCTGTTTCCTGTACTTACACTTATATTTTGCAATGCATCTGTCTCACAGTATTTCATGTCTAATTTATTGCCTATGTGAAACATAAAGAAATACTGGCACTGAAAGGGGAAACACGTTCCACGGATTTGGCAATGAGGAAATGTCTCCCTCAGGTCACAGATTAATTTTATTGAAATGGGAATCATCAGCTCCAGTACCTATTTCCACTATTTTGGACAATAAACCTACCACAGCCTTTGTTTAACCATTAGAACCCCAAATAAAACCATCACTTACACCAGGCAGAGTTTCACCACATTCCATGATGTCTTTGATCAATTTACTTCTCTCTGATAATGATGATAACTCATTTTGGAGAAGGTCACTAGTGGACAGGTGAGTAAATCCATATTTCTTGGCTAACTGTTCACATTGGCTACCTTTGCCAGAGCCAGGCCCACCTTTGTCAGGGAAAAAAATAACTAGAATTAGAAAAGTACAAAAATCTTCCAATTCTCCAACTATAGCCACCATGAAAATAGGAAGAAATTGATGACACTGACTATTTTGCAAATTTGGGGTTTTTTAAGAGACAGTCTCTACAGTAGAACAAGCCATATACTTCCCTTCTGATACAACTACACTGCTGACTCAAAAACGTGTATTGAATTTGAAGGAGTCACAACAGTGTGAAATCTCTCACAGAGGAGAACCTGTTCCTAAAACACCGTTAGCATGTTAAGGAAAAACATGAAACAGCCTGTGGGAAAGGGTATTTGACTGAGTACATATTCAGTTCGACAGCTGCAACAAATAGTAGCAAAATAATGTTCATTGCATCACTGTGATGGGATGTGAGGGAAATAATGAGCTCCCACCTGCTCATTATTTCCCTCATCCTGGCCCCCATCCCGCTCACTGGAGCTGTGGGAGACAGCGGGCAGGAGGGCAGGGCAATAACCCAGGGGAATGCTGTGGGTGTCCTCCTGGCAGGAATGGCTCCCCGAACCTCCTGCTTCCTTTGGCTGCCGAGCGGCCTCCACCTCGGAGCCCCCGAGCCCTGCCTGTGCCGCTCTGCAGGTGCAGGCGCGGCCCTGCCCCAGCTCCGCCATGGAGGCGGCTGCTTCTCCCTCCGCTCCGAGGCACACAAAATGAAAAGCCAAAGGCCGCTCCAGGCTCCTGCTGAGGCGTTGCAGCCACCCCCGCCTGGCTGGAGAGAAGGACAGTCCGTGGAACCTGCCGGAAGCCACTTGCCAGGCATCCCACCGCAGTGACCTCCAGCGCTGCTGGCGGAACTGAGGTGAGGCCCCTGAGGCGCCGTGGCGGTGCCAGAGTGTGGGAGGCGGGAAAGCAAATTGCTGCTGGGAATTTGTGGAGAAAATCTCACTGCGTGCAGTAGCAATTTTGCAGCCTTTGATGGATCTATTCAGAAGATCTACTGCAGCAGGAGGTAATTATAGCCTTGGAGGGAGACAATGCTCCAACTCTTTTCAGTAAAGTTTTTTCAGCAGGTGACCTGTGTATTTAACAACTGTTGGGACTTGCAGCTAGGGCTACACAGCTCTGCTACGTGCATTTCAGATGCCAGAAAATATGTGGCTTTCCTGTTTGCTTATCTTTCCACAAACAAATATATGGAGGAATAACACGTTCACAGTAGAGCAAATTTAGCACTGTCTCCGCCTCACTTGAACTTTCTTCTAACTTTTGCATTCAGTGTTAGAAATAATTGCTCTGAGCATATAATTTTCAGAGAAATTACAGTACTGTAGCTAGGACTAAAAATGGGTCATAAAGGAGTAGTATCAAAGGAAGGGGTTTGTTTTCTGTGATCTGCAGTCTTTTACTTCAGCTTCACAAGGAGAATTACCAGCCTGTGGTGTGAGATCACACCTGTGCTAAAATTTCTCTAGAAATATCTTTGTTGAAGGCTTCTCTTCTGGCCAATATGGGTTGCATGTTGTTTTTCTATTGCTATAATATGAAGAATATGATAATAATAATTTGTTTTGTAAAAACACTAGTTGAAAGAAAACAAGGGAAAAAAAGGAGTGGCTCTAAAGAAACAGATGTAGAGAAATTACAGGCAAATTACCAGTAATGAGTCCCTTAAATATCTAAGTGGCAATTAATTGTATTTCTGGCCTGGTTTTGGGTTTTTTTGATCAGTAAGTTTGTGCATGCATGTGCTTGTTTACACATTCTGTCTCCTGGTCTTGAATATGCTAACAGTTCAGTAATTTAATCCTATTTATTTGAGGTATATATACAGTATCAAAACCCCCCAGCTATAAAGATTATTGTATTCTTTTTCTTATAGAATTGTTTCTTTTCTGAATGCAGAGCCCAACCAGGAATTTCATAATTTCTCCTCATGTACAAAATAAACTAGATCTCTTTTTAGAAATAACAGTACCAGGACATTTTGTGGTTTTTAGCAGGTAAATATTCAGAAAACTTGATGTGTTTCTAATACCTTTGTGTGTTAGTATTTTAAAAGAGAACACTGTCAGAACGGCACAATATGCAGGGCATACACCATAATAAGTGTGCCTCCAAAACATTAATCAAAATGACAAATTTTTTTAAATAAAAGGTTTCCAACAAAGCAGAAATTAACACGGTGAGCTCTTTAAAGAGTAAAAACGTATTTGAGTAAGTTATGTGCTGAAAATGGTAGTTTTTATGGCCACTGGTATTAATTTAGATTCGTTTGATGAGTAGCAAAGCATCCTACAGCTTGACAAATGCATATGACCCACTTTATCAATTCTTGTGCTTTCTTATCCATGAATGAAACCAGAGTTCTTGCTTGGCATGATCTGAGAAGAGCTGAATTCCCCAGGAAACTCAATTTTTACTACTGAGCACAATTTACACCTTTTACAGGCCTTTACACCTGTATTAATTTACGTGTCTGAAATGAAAGTGTTATCTTGTCTCCCTCTGAAGTTCCTTAATGTGACCGAAACAGAGCTATTCAGGTGGCAAAGGATGTGAAAGTGCATTTTCTTACAATTAGGTGTTTCCTTCTTGCTCAGAGTATATACTTAAAAGACTGCTACATAAGCAGCTTTAACAGCAAATTAATCCTGCAGCCATGAAGCTCATGATCAATTGGTAGTGTTACAAAAATTGTACCTGTTCTTTTAGTGGATGTTTTTATTAAATCTATTCATTTTTCTAAAGAAAAAAATTACTTGAAAGTTTACCTGGAATAACAGCTCCATATGAAACAAGAAAAGCCAGCAAAAAGGTTTTTTTAGAAGACTTCACAGCAACTTGTTATGCTTTAATTTGTTTTTCCTATGGAAAAGACTTGTGGCATTGAAAAAGGTAATCAAGTTTTCCCAATGGCTCAATTGTTAGTAGAAAAATATGTCCCCACTTTAGTTGTGAAGGCGTAAGATTCTTTGTGAACACTCGTTTTTTCTGTATGCGCTCGTCTTGTACTCTGCCTACGTATACTTTGAAAAAAAGAAGTGTTGGTTCATGATAACTTGTTATTCAGATAAATCATGTTGTCTTCTGATTTCTATATATGACATGAAGTGAAAAACCTAAAGCCTAAAAAACAGCCAGAAGAATTATGAGTGTGATGTGACCTGTAGGACAATATAGAGCTACCAGCAGTTCTTCAGTGTTAGCATGCTTCTGTGTTTTCCCAGTATTGCTCAGTGCAGCACATGTTGCTTTAAAGCTCATTTGGTGACTTAATGAAAATCAAAAATTGCAGATGAGGAAATTAAGAACATTGTATTAATCAGTGAGGTTATTCTTAGAAACAGAACTCTTTGAGTGTCCCTTTGTGCTTTTTGTTACAAATAATAAGCAAGAATGTGGAACCAGAGTACTAACACAGAAATTAAATGCAGTTCTCTATATTGCTTTTCTGTAGACAAGGCCAGATTAAAAGGTCTGTGCAATCCCTTAGAGCAGGATTCCCTTCCATTATGTTGATTCATCGGCCTGTGTGAGGGGATGTTCTGGTAAATAACTTTCTGGCAGCACTGCTGACTAAGGTGGTTGCTTTTCCCTGTTTAATTATTGATTGCAGAAATGCTTCACAGAGAGCCCTTCAAGGGGAGAGAAGGAATGGTCTCAGTGAGTGGGGTGACGTGACCAATTGCCCAAGCAGCACTTCTGGATGTTCAGCTGCAGTCAGCCCTAGCTCAGTCAGAGGTCTCAGTTCTCCTCCCTCCTGCCCAAGTCTCCCCCAGACTGGCAAGGACCACGAGCATGTGACTCAAATGTGCTGCTCTGACCTAGAGCACAACACCACCAGCAGATGAATTAATGATGAGAGAGGGAGCTGGGACTGCTGCTGCGAGTGAGCAGGGCCAAGAACAAGCAATATGAGCAGTTCATGGACCAGCTTTGCTGTCAGAAATACTGATAGAGCAAAAGTGTCATACAGACAGACTGAGATGCCTCTCTTTTAAATCTTACAAGTTTATCATATACTAAAATACCATGAGCATTTATATAAAATGCCAGCAGTAGGATTTACAAGACAGTCTCACCATTTATTCTAAAATATTTCAATTTCAAGACCTTGTTATCATAATGAGTATCATCCCTGTATCATGGAGAAGTGCCTGCAGGGGAAACCTAGCTGCACAAGGGAGCCACAGTAGTCTGAATCGACACCAAAATAACCTCTGCCCCAAAATAACCATTCTGCCCCTAAATTCAAGCAAAAATATTGGAGGACTTCATCAGTTTGGCTATTTTATCAGTGTTATGTGGATTATATATATAAGTAAAAATGAGCCTTAACTTCAGAATATGGCATTTGAAGGCTTCTCAAAAACACTTCATCTGTTGTTCACAAGTTATTTTAGTGTAAATGAAACCAAACAGGAATTATACTGTTATTTAAGAAAAACAACAAAAAAAGCCCTCAACACTTTCTTCGTATTTCTTTTTTCTGAGAAATTATTTTCATCAGAAAACAACCTGTTGTACATGTTGGCAGAGTGATGCAATAACCTGGGACATGACTGAGTTTTCATCCTTCTTAAAGAAAATATGAAGTTTATTCCACAGGAAGTCAGGGAAATCAGCCTTCTGCAGCTTCTACAGTTAGCTTGGACTGACTGGAGGTTTAATTATCTGTACTGCTCATCCTATGCCTCTCTGATTGTAGAAAGAGTTGCAATACAGGTACTGTAGCGTAATTTAGGTTGGCAGTGACCTCATCTGGTTAAACCTTGTACTCAAAGCAGGCCTAAATTAACAATAAATTGAAATAGATTATGTCATTCAGGGTCTGACATACCTGGGACAAATAAAGAGTTTGAGTTTTGTGATGTATTTATTTATTCAATTTTGGTGTGTGCTACAAGAAGCTCCTGCCTGCAGGTGATAATGTCTTACTTCTTGGTGTAAATGGTGAGAATATCTTCAGTGTCAGCTAAAAAGCTCGTCTTTCTTACACTGAGTTTAAGCAATTACCAGCTTTAGCCCATCAGCAAGAATATAACAAAGACTCCGTAGAGGAAAGTGGTTACATTAGCTAAGCTTTAAACACCTCATTTACAGGTCAGCGGGGAGTTTGTTTCTGATCCAAAGTGCAGAACGATTCCTGAAACCTCCTGTTTCACTTCCAGCCTCAACCAAAGCCAAATGTTTTCTGAACCTCCTGCAGAGGACAGGGAGGGGTAATGCTCCCAGTGACCGTGTTATGTATGACAGTTCTGTGGATGCAATATGGAATATTGCAATAGTTAAGAATTAGAAGATCATACATCTTTTATTGTGGTTAAAATTCATGAAATAGGGGTTTTTGTTTGGTTGGGTTTTTTTTTTTTTTATTTTTAATGACTGGCAGTAATTACTTTTGAATATTTATTAGAGCATCACCCAATTTTATTTTTGCACCTCTTTGTATTTTTTTTCTCTTGAATTTTACTTTACTGGCCAAATTTGTCTCTTTTTTTTACCTCTTTTATTATCCTGCTGTTATCTCCTATAGTTTTTACTTGCTGGTACTATTTCTCTGCTTTACAATATGGATAGAACATTGACGTTGTTGCTTAATTAATCAGACTTGATTGTTATTCGAATTAATTCCTACATTACCTCTAATGTAAACTTTTTCTAACTAGATTATTTATTTTTCTTTCACTTTTTGGACAATTTTCAAGGGTAATTAGTGGAGGAGGGAACTGCCTGTTTCTTTCCCTTTGTCTTATAAACAGTATCTCTGTCAGCTATGGCAGATGGTGCATTTATTTTGATTAGTTTGTAAACAACTTCAAATGTACCGCTTTAAAATTCTAGCTTTAAAACACCTTTATAAATATCTTATTATTTCTTCATGAGTACACACACCTATGTATTTAGGTCCTACATCCCTAACGACACCTGAGCCCAAGACAGTTTTTCCCATTCCAGTATCCTACGGCAGCCTACTCCAACCCATCTTCTCTCCTCTCTCTCTAGTCAAGGTATCATGGGCTGAACATCACTAGTGCTGCCCACTGCAACAGAGTATTTAAGCACTGACATTTGCGGCTTTTTTCCCTTCTCCCCATCCCCAAGAGTTTTGTTCTACTCCTTTAAGACTTCTTCAGATTTTTCTTTCACTCTTGTACCATTCGCAATGGTCAGTTTTCAGCTCTTGACTGTCATGTAAGATAACTTCCTGCCTGTACAAATGGTGTTCGTTTGGGTAGTGCTAAACCTGCAGTGCTTGTGGATCAACAAGTGATCCAGGCAGATTTACCTGCCTGAAAAGGGGGATAGCGTTATTTTGGGAAAAAGTATAAATCATTCTAGATAATTTTTTGAAAATTAATCCATGTTTGGACTTAGTAAAACTTTTTAATATAACATTTTCAACAAAGAAAGCAGAGTTTTGATTAAGCACAATTTATCTCTGTTCCCATAAAGCATTTACTAGAAAGACTGAGGTGGATTTAAGAGCAGGAATTAATATGAAAAAGGTGTGTTTTCAAGTTTAAGCTGCAAGACGGCTACTAGATGCCCTATAAAATTATAAATAAAAATTTAAAATCACTCTTTGTATAATAAAAACATTCCCAGAGGCAAATGAAAAATATGCTTTGCCATGGACAATTTCAGGGGGCAAAATTCCTTGAGTGGGTTCACTTTTTTTCCCTTTTTTCCCCTATCTGTTTGTACAAATCTAAATATTATTTTTCAAAACGATATGCAAGACAGAAAGAATTAAAATTTTTCACTGGAGTGAACAGCAGGAAGGTGCACGTCAGTAAGCATAGATTACAGTTTGCCTAAAGACTGAAAATTAGGTGTTATGCACCTTTCCCTTAGGAAAAGTCTCCAGTGAACTCTTCAGTAACCTCATTTTACTTTTTCAAATATGTAACATCCATCATAGACTTGCAATAAACTGAGTCAACTTGTATTTGGTATAAGACATGATGAAATAAAATTACAACACGAGAACACTCTCCTTGAAGAATCTTTAGGTTGCAAGGAACTTCTTGGAATCATATAGTCAAACAACTCTGTTACACCAGGGTCAGCTATAGCAGGTTGATCTGAAGTCTGTCAGGCTGTGGTTTGATCATCTCTAGGGATGGAGACTCTACAGTTTCTGGGCACCTTGTTCCAGTGTTTGACTACCCTCATTGTGAAAACGTGGTTTGTGTGTTCAGGTGAAATTTAATGCATTTAATTTGTCCCCATCTTCTCTTCTCCTGTCACTAGACACTACAGAGAAGATTCTGGTTCCCTTATCTTCATTCCCTCCCATCAGTTATTTATACTTAATGGTAAAATCCTCTGGAGCTTCTCTTCTCCAGGCTGAATAGTCCCAGTCCTCTCAGCCTCTCCTCAAATGAAATGTGCTCCTATTCCTCAAACATCTCCACGATCCTGCACCCCTCTCTCTCCAGTAAGTCATTATCTTTCTTGTACTGAGAGCCCAGACTGGACGCAGTACTCCGGATGCACCCACAGCAATGCTGAATAGGGAGCAAGGATCACCTCCCTCAACCTGCAGGTATTGGAATGTTTTTTGATGCTTCCTGAATTGTGAATGAAACTTCCATTCACTTATTATTAATTTTGGAGGTACTTCTTTCTTTTTCTCTCAGGAAAAACTGCACAAATTTATTTAGTTTCATGTAAAACCGCCATGCTCTGGTATCTGTCCTTAGGCCCTTGGAAACGTGTGTTCCTGCTCTGTACTGTAAAGCAGTTCTAAAAATTGCTCAATACAAAGGCAATTATTCTTTCCAAGTAATTAGTACCAAGCTTTAATATCAATCTTCTGGTTATAATTTGTTTTAAAAGACTGCTCAAAGTTTATGCAAATTATATTACTCACATTCATGTGACAAAGGGCATTAACATGGTGTTTTTACTCTGTGGATTTTCAAAGGCAATATAAAGTAAACCCTGGATATGCAACTCTTCAGTGCTAAGCATCATGCGTGGTGTGGCTTTTAACAGTGTGCTGAGCACATGCAGAACTGAAACCTGTATTTAGCAAAAGTTGCTTCACAAATAAGGTGGGGAAGATACCTGATATTTTTCAGCCAAATCTCAAATTTCTGAGTTATAATCCAATTTAGTAAAATTTTAATTAATGCTGGTGAGGCAGCTTTGGTGTGGGAAGTCACACAACTTGACTGTAACTGCAAAAGAACTAGGGTTATTTGGAACATGTTCACCCTCAAACAAGCTGCCTGCTCTGAGCTTTACACAACTGTTAATAGCATGGTCAGACCCAAGCTAATTACATGTTATTAAATCCTAACTCCCTTTCAAAAGACTAAATGACCACTGTAGAATAAATATTCTCAACCAATCTATTGTGCTAAATAAATAAATCATATAACCAAAGCTAAATTACTTGGGAATACTCAAATGTAGTAATTAAATTAGGAATCCTACTTACCAAAAACAAAAATGATGTTTGATTTCCTCAGATCTTCTGAAAAGTCTAAAATGAAAATAAACATTCTTTAGTGGCAAGAGCTACTAATTTTAAGGTCAGCTACTTACCACACCAAATTGTGTAACAGTCATGCAAGGGGATGTGGTTTTACTAGATTTAATTTCTGCTGTAATGCTCTCCATTCCAAAAGGAGCTATTATCCACAAGCCTATTAATCTCTCAGTTTCATAGTTGTCATTGCAGATATGATGAAGACATTTTACCTGAAAATAGACCTTGCACATACTCATCAGATCTTTTAAAAAAAGGAAGAGGAAAAAAGAGAGAAGCAGATTCATCCTGATGTAATAACGTGATGTAATGCCTTCTCAGCCATTGCAGTTTTCACCGAGTATGTTTTTAGGATTGCTATAGAAGCTTGAGCACCTCCCATTTAGATTTTATACTCCCTGAAATGTAGTTCTGAATTCCTCTGAGCCTCAAATTCAGCAAAATAATAACCATCTTAGCTGAAATCCAGGCAATACTCTCACCAAAACTACAGTATGCATTACAGGTTTGCCTTTTACTGAAATTATATCTTTTGGAAAAGCAATTCCTTCTGGTCTGAGTCCTAGTTGTTAGTGATTGTACCAGTACAGAAGGCGATCTTGCACCATGTGAGCCTGCTGAAATGTTATTATGTCTTTGAGTTAATAACTTGCAAGACACATTAATTTACCTCATACAGTTTTGGGGTCTATTTTGTGGTGTCTAGATCTCTTATTTTAAAAAATCACTAGTCATGAAAAGTTTTGCTTTATCTTTTCATTCCTCTTAGACTTTTAGCACCTCATGCTTTCCAAGGAGACTTTCATAACTGCCAATTTCTGAAAACACCTACAAGATTTGGTGCTGATTAACAGTAGTGTTTTTAAATAATTTTGGTTCCACTGGCCTAAAGAGTACAAAAATGTCTTTTAAAAACTTTAATTTGCATTCAAAGAGAATTCACATAATAAAAATCCTTTGAGACATAAAGTTCACAATATAAATAACCTGAATTCACTTTAATTTCTAAGTAACTATTTAAATAATGGGAAATCAAAGATTTCAAAATTAAATGGCAAGTGACACTGAAAAAGAAACTCACCTCCTGTGCTCTCATAACCAGAAAAACTTGACAGATCCTCCTCCTGTTAATTAAGCAATTGACAAATTGAAATGGATATTCTGCATAGTTTGCATTTCTTCTTATATCTGCTTATCTGTATATCTTAATATGTATCTCTCTAAGCTCTCAGTTTTAATCTGTGGTTTACAATGTCACAGAAATGCTGTTAGTGCTGTTTCAGTTGCTAGAACACAAACACAGACAACCCAAGATATCATCAGTTGATTCACTATCCCATATAATGAGTGGAGTTCCTTAGGGTTTGGAATGGTGACTATGTTGTTTAACATCTTTGTTGGTGACATGGACAGTGGGACTAAGTGTACCCTCAGCAGGTTTGCCAGTGACACCAAGCTGTGCTTGAGGGAAGGGATGCCATCCAGAGGGACCTGGACATGCTTGAGAGGTGGGGCCATGTGATCATCATGAGGTTCAGAGCCAAGTACAAGTTACTGCACCTGTGTCAGAGCAATCCCAAGCACAGATACAGGCTTGGTGGAGAATGGATCCAGTGCAGTCCTGGGAAAAAAGGACTTGGGGTTGTTGGTGGATGAGAAGTTCAACATGATCCATGACTGTGCATTTGCAGCCCAGAAGGCCAATTGTGTCCTGAGCTGCATCAAAGGCAGCGTGGGCAGCAGGCTGAGAGAGGCTCTACCTCTCTACCCTGTCCTTGTGGGACCCTACCTGGAGTGCTGCATCCCGCTCTAGGGCCCCAACATAAGGACAGGGACATGCTGGAATGAGTCCAGAGGAGTCCCCAAAGATGCTCAGAGGGCTGGAGCACCTCTCCTAAGAAAACAGGCTGAGAGAGTTGTAATTGTTCAGCCTGGAGAGATCTCAGGGGAGACTTTACAGCAGCCTCCCAGGACCTGAAAGGGGCCTGCAAGATAGCTGGAGAGGGACAATTTCCAAGGACATGGAATGGCAGGACAAGGTGAAATGGCTTTAAACTGAAAGACAGTAGGTTTAGATTAGATCTTGGGAAGAAATTCTTCACTGTGAGAATGGAGAGGCACTGGAACACGTTTCCCAGAGAAGTTATATATGACCCATCCCTGGAAGTGTTCAAGGCAGGCTGGATGGGGCTTTGAGCAACCTGGTCTAGTGGAACACACCCCTGCCTGCTGGGGTTTTGGAGAAAAATTATCTTCAAGGTCCCTTCCAGCCCAGGCCATTTTCTGCTATAATACTGGTTTTGTGAGGAATAGCTAGCTCTTCAGTGTCCAAATGCACAGATCCCACATGCTATATAATCAACCATTGTGCATCCTGAATTGCTTGCAAAGTAACTATGGTATGATCAGCTGTTAATAGTGAGAAAGTAATACTGGAGAAATTTCTAAAGGTGAACTATAATTTAAAGATGATATTAGTCTTCGATCTCAACTTAAATGTGTTTACCTTCTGAATGCAACACAAGCTACAAGTTCTTATAAAGGCTGTTGAACTACAAGGAGGGACTACTTTGGGGAAATGGGGGATGTGGTATGTTTTTTCTCCTGAGATTTAGCCACTTAAAATTATTTTGTCATTTACTGTGTATTACAATCAATGAGAAATTACAAATACTGGCCAGCAAGACTGTCAGAATGGGAATTCTTTGTTGTTCTGATAAATGAGAATTTTACATATGCTGGACATAGTCTAGGTTATGTGGTGTCAGTATACTCACACCAACAGTACTTTAGCCTGGTCTGTAAAATATCAATAATAGCATCGACAGTAACACATCCTCATGTGACAGTATTACATCATCAGTGCATAACATCAGCAGGAAACATGTTATGTGAGTCATCTCAGCAGCATATGGCTACCAAGCCATAGTTTCTGACAGCACAGCTCTCAGAAATAGCCACCTTTAAATGTGTAGAGCTGCAGGAGTAGATGAAGTGAGACGAACTGCAAGGTGACTGGAATGGGTAAACTGCTGCCCACTGTAATTTGCAGGGCTCCTGCACTACCCTTGCAAGTTTCTCCTTGTGTTCCCATCATCACTGAAACTGAAGTACTCTTCATTAGGCTGAAGTACCATTACATTGGTTACATAGAGTATTTTCATTTTTTGATTCACAGTAATTCTCAGCCTATTACACTGCAGCAGGAGAAATGTCACCTTAAAAAAACAAAGCCAACATTTTCAAATGAGAGATTAATCTCTTTCCTACATTCCAAGTGACAATATTAACCCTATGTCCTTTATTTCTGCATGTATTAATACAATAAAATAATAGACCCTGCAAAGGATATACTGCATACAAAAGGCTTCATTTTAGATTCTACTTCTTATTATGCCTTTGAAAGTTTATGGATCAAAATAATTTAAGGCACAAAGTTTAGAGTAAAATTCCTTTAAAATTCAGGATCAGAATTCCAAGCTTACAATCAAATTAAAGAATTGAAAGCAGCATTACTTCTTTCAAGTTTTTCTCTTGTTCTCCCCTATAATTGCAGACTGAAACTGCTTCCAACCAGTTTTTGTGCTGATATGGGCGAGGAGCTAGATGCGCTGTCTGGTCTGAGGTCCTTTGCAAAGAGTGGCAGTCTGGCACCCGGTTTAATGCAGTGCCCTCGTGTTTGCAGTTGACAATACCCAGTTCTGATTGAGTCTTTCTAGCAAGTAGGTCTCTAAACTGTGAATGGCTTGACCTGTATGAGGCTGAAAACACTTCTCTGCCGTTACCAGAGTGCTTTGGAAAATAACTGTGGGATTTAGCAAGTGATCACATAAAGCAAAGTCCCCCCAGTTAGATAGCAAATGGTTTTTGACACCACATTGCCATCAGCAATATAGTGATTTAGCAGCAGCCTCTGTATTCTCAGTATAGCTGTTTCCATGTACTTGAAAACAAAGTGAGGAAGATCACATACGTAATGAGCTCTGAAGAAAGATGGGTAGTCTGTAATTTCAGCTGCCTTTACAGTCAAGTTATATCCACAAATGTTATCTGGAAACATACCCGTTAGTGGAGCATAGCTGTCTGTGCGACTACTTAAACAATATCAACAGTACATGAAAATAATTGCTAAATAGAGAAGTTTGCTACCTGTAAAGAATCTCTGATCTGACATTTGTCTTTACAGTTGGAAAGTGCAGACTTTCGACTGCCATTTGACTTGTCATTTAGGTTGTAATTAGTAAACATCTGACTGGTAGTAGGTACTTCACTGGTTAATGAGTTTTCAGTTACTGACTGTTATTACTACATTTTGAAGTCCACAGAATCATAGAATGTTTTGGGTTGGAAGATCATCCAGTTCCAATCCACCTCATTTCCATAATAACAAACTATGACAGTAAGTCTCAGCAAATAATAAAGGAATTATACAGAATTCTTCAGAAGTTTTAATTTTGCTGCTAATGAAGCAGTACCCTTAAGGCATATCCATAAAATAGATTTAATTTTTTTACCTAATGAAGGGACATTTTCTTCATTAGGACTTAGTGACAGCTGTTGTGAATGTCAGTTACCTGATGAAGTGAGAAAGCTTTTCTGTTACCCATTAATAACCTCTGCTCCAGTCCTTGTGGGTTTTAGTGGGGGTTTTGTTTTTTTTGTTTTACATGGAAAAGAAAGAAGTTCTCCCTTATCACCACACTGTTGTTTGAATGCTTCTAGAAAATAGTGGTGAAAAGTGCCTGATATATTTTATTCAGATTTCTAACAGGTATAACAGGAGTTTCTCCTCCAAATTTACCGGAGATGATAAATAATCATGGATAAAGGTGAAAAGAGGCAGTAGAATGAGACTGAATTATAAATACAGCATGACTGCTGCTTAAAATTATGCTCAATTTTCAAGTGTGAATTTGACAATGTAAATATTCCAAGGAACGTGTCAGACACAAATTATTTAAACAAATAAAAATTACATGTTTCTTTGCTGGTTTTATGCAAGGGCAGTGCTCCCTAGGAATGGCTTTTATGAGCCATACCATTAAATTTGATTTATACTTCAAATCAATTTTTGAGCCTGAGCTGCTTTCTGCAAGCTGAGTGTTAAAGTATGCCTCTAGAAAGCAGAGGTGGCTGTGCTTTGACCTCCTCTGCTCCAGAACTAATAAATAAGGTAAGACTCAGTAGGAATACCTTCACACTTCAAGGCTTTTTCTTACCCAAAGGACAAATTTTCTTATATACTTCCTGCTGCTCAACAGAGTGGAGTTATTTGTGTCAAAAAGGACTAATAGTAATTAAGATGAGGGTACAGTGCTAATGTTTTTCGAGGTGATTTTTGTTTGTTCGGAATGCATACAGCTGCAAAAACATTGGTGGTCATAATAGCATCTAAAAAGTGCTGACAGGTGAGATCACTGTGATTCCATTTTAATTCTGGATTTCTAGCAAAGTCAAAACTCTGTGCCATTATCTCTTGTGAGGACAGGCTGAGGGAGCAGGGCATGTTCAGCCTTGAGAAGGGAAGAGAAGACTGAGAAGGGACATAATCAGTATCCATCAGTATCTGAAGGGAGGTGTCAGAGGATGGACCAGGCTCTGCTCAGTGGTGCTGAGCAATAGGACAAGAGGCAACAGCAAAAAAATGATGCACAGGAAGTTCCACCTGAAGAGGAGGAAGAACTTCTTCACTGTGCAGGTGACTGAGCACTGGCACAGATTGCCCAGAGAGGTTTTGGAGTCTCCCTCACTGGAGATATTCAAGAACCATCGGATGCAATCCTGTGCCATGGGCTGTGGGATGACTCTTCCCGAGCAGGGAGGTTGGACCAGATGACCCACTGTGATCCCTCTTCCCACCTTCCCCATTCTGTGGTTCTGTGATTATTCTTTTAAAACAAGACTTTTTATCAGTTCTAAAAGTAATAATTAAAAAATTATACCTATACAGAGTTAGAGATTAACCCATTTTTAACACTTGCAAGCTAAGATCAAATTATCCAGCTTTTAAATTTGGTTTTGGGGGTTTTTCAGATTTTGCATTCGTGTTCTTCAAGAACATCAAGGATATCTGTAGATTGTTTTGAGAGGAAAAAATTCACAATGTGTTTGCTGTAGTTTGTGGGGGGTTGGTTTTGTTAACTTCTGTACGTACTTATAATGAAAAAAATACATATGATTACTAAGCATGAAAAAGAAAGCAAAATCTATTTCTTTTCATACTGATTTCCAGATGCTGGAAAAAATTTCCAAGAAATTACCTCTTAAGGGCAAACTTGCCAACAAGGTATTCAATCAGAACACTCCTCCCAGGAAAGTATCAGCAGTTTGCATCATCAGAGCAGTGTAAGAGTGTTCTGGTAAATCAAACACCTCATTTGCAATTTTGATATTAATTTGATTTAAAAGGCTGAACTACAGGGGTCAGCATTATATCTAACTTGAAGAAGAACTGGAGCTTGATTTTAAAATATATTTGAGTTTTAAAGACATTAGAGGCATTCAATAACTGTATTATCTATACATAGTTACTATCTATCACTGACTTTAAAATAGTTCTGTCACATACAGTATTCAGTTAGTTTTCAGTTAGGTCTGTATTTATAGAAAGCTCCCAGTGCCTACAAAATTCTTTCTGGAAGTTATAATTATTTTCCCTTTAGTATTATTTTTTCTGTAAATCACCATCACTTCTTAAATGATTCTTCTCTGTGTGGGGTATTTATGCTGTTTGGTATAAATTCTCCCAGGGAGGATTTATTTATTTTTTTTTACATCAAGCCACTGCAGCAGAGAAGTGTAGCAGGAGACCTCCCTGTGTACTTGAACTGCAAAGTTGGTGCTATTCAGCTCCTTTTTTTAGACAGCTGATGACAATCCTAATGAATGGATCCCTCACATCATACAGCTCAGCACTATATGTAGAACCTCTCTGCCCTGAAAGCTGCCTTCTGAGAGCTGAAATTCAGTGCTTTGTGGTTTTTGTTAATGGTTTGGTTTGGGTTTTTTTTTAATGTATGTGCATTTTTTGGGTTTTGGGGGTTTTTAACTTCAGATAAGAAAGGCTTTTCTGCAGGCCTGTCTTGACTCAGTTTTCAAAAAAGAAAAAGATCTTGGCATGGAGAAGGACAAGAACAGGGTGTTGCAAAACCCCCAAACCCCAGAGTGTTACCTCAGATCCTATGATTTGCTGCTATTCAGACAAAAATTGACAGTTGTACTCAAATTTTGCCTCTCAATGATCTTCTCTGCTTAACATTTGACAAGCATATTCAAGGATTACTAAAACATCTATCTATGTATTATTATGTAGCTTTATAACTTTCAACTTCAGCCGTGCTTGTAAGGAACATCTGTGTTAAGAAGGAATTGAACTTTCTGAAGGAACAGTCCACTGATTTGAGACGCACTGCTGTGAAGGAGTTCTAAAACTAGGCCACTTTTCACTCTCTGTGGCTGGTATTTAAGCCCAAAATGACTAACGTTGACTGCACGGTCCTGGGATACATAAGGAGTGAAAAAAACCAAATAGGAAACATATGGCGTTCTGAAAATACATGGGGGATTTTTTCTATTTTCCGGTGTACCCAGAGAAGCCACTCTTCTGCTTCAATGCAATACAAATAAGTGATTTTAAGAGCAGTTTTGTATCCCACAGAGTAAAACAGCATCTTTGCAATCACTGCAGTTTTATATCTGTATGTAAAATTATATAGGATGTACTTTGACAGTGATTAAAAAATATAAAAGAAATAAAAAGGCACTTCCTTCTGCAGTGCTTTAAAATACAGGAATTGTTATACAAGTGTTTTCAAGCAAGGGTTTTGGTAGCTGTCTTTAGGGATGCTGGGCTATGTGAACAGAACCAATCCACAGCCCTGAGTAAGGCCTCTAAATCTTGGAGGCAGAGAGGGTTTAAAATACACCTTTCTATTTCTTTATCAACTTTTGGTAGAATATGAAAAGTTCTGCTGTGGATCCTATTTGCATCAGCTGTGTGGGATGCCTGATATTCCCCAAGAATTATGCAAGTTCTCTGGACTGTAAAGGTAGAACTCATAAATTTAACGGTGAAGTTATATTTTGTTCATGAAGCCATAAGGCCTCAGTTTGCCAGTGGAAGGGCAAGCTGGTGTGAGGAAAGGTACAATATCCTACTGTTACTGCCTACAGAAATGATGGTGAGATACTGTAAATTGTAACGCTTTTACTACAGACATTTCCACAAGCCACAGAGAAGGACTCCATAATTTACTGCAAAATTATTCACTGAGGCATAAATGCAGCACCTCTTGAAGAATAATGCTGTCACTGTTGTTTAAATCTCCAGTAACTCACTTGAGCTCACCATCATTGTAACTGAATTCTTATGCCCTGTACTGCCCACCAGAGCTGCAGGCAGCAACTTTTGTTTCAAAATTAGGAAAGAATTGGAATGCAAAGACTTCAACTAACCTTGGCAGTTCAGTCTTCCCTAATATATGTACCACTAGAAAGTAAGTTCAAATAATATCTGTGAAAGAAGATGCAAACAACTGTTTCTGGCATTTCGTAGAAAAAAATGCAGATTTACTCTGGTGCTATTTTTTGCCCATTTTGCCATGGTTTGCATGGGGGAAAATAGAGCGAGAGACTTTCTCACACATGCCTTTATTACAGTATACAATGGTGATTTTGAAAGAGAAAAAAAATTTCTGCACGCTTACAAAATTATTTAGAAGCACCAAAATACACATGATTTGAGCTTATTCAGGAAACATTTTGTAAGGCAAACTGTAGTACTTTGTTTCTAGAACTGTTTTTTTTTTAAAGCATTTAATAGGATAGTTTCCATGGCAACTTGAACTGAACAGATTGTTCACTGACTTCAGTACATTTCTATTAAACATCTTTTCTCTGTAGTTAGGCCTGCCTTTCCAGCTCTTTTATGTCTTTGGATGCTTATTCATTACGCCTTTTTTCAGATATCCTTAAACTAGATTGAACTCTAACAAAAACAAGTGTTGAGAGAACAGAGTTTCACAACCATTCTCTGAGTTTCCTCTCGTTTTCTTTTTTATCCCATATTCCTGTTTTAAGCAGTTTCCCTATAAAACCAGAATCTGTAATTCAAATTGATACCACTGACTATCAGCAAAAGAGTAATGGACACTGCAGAAATGTTCAGCATTAAAAGCCCAAACGGCTTCTGGATACTCTTGAAGAATTTAATTAATGTTTATCTAATTTTGAAAGGTACCTTTAGAAGTCTGAACGAAAATTTCTCCTGCTAATGGAGGTGTGCCGTTTGCTCTCTGCAGTATTGTAATGCTAACCCCAGAGTTCTGTGTCCAAAGGATTAAATAAATTACTTGGACTGAATCTTCAGAGTAGAGAAAAGGGAGTCAAAACACAGTGACAACTGATAGGAAACACAGTAAATGGAGGAAAATGGTTTTTGGTTTAATCCACATAGCTTTAGTTAAATGAGGCTTTCAATTTGCTGTTGCCTATCACTTTTTAATATTTGTGTTCTGCCTCTGCATCGAAAAGACTCTCAGGAACTTTTCATTATGTCTCTTGAATATTTAAGTTTCAAGCTATGCTAATCAGTCAGGCCGGAAATACTGTGATAGTCTTGGTAGCAATGGAGTCTGTTTTGCATCAGCTCACTGAAAGCTTTCCTCCTGCTCTCCTAAAGCCTGGACTCCTATGTGCTTCGGACAGGAAACTACACCTAGCTCTAAAACGATTTGTTACTACATGGCAAAAAATTTTAATCAAGAACTTGTTTCCTCTTGTTAGAATTAGAGTAAGTATCTACCAGGGCTTTTTTCCTCCACCTGATTTTGGTTTTGCTTGGGAATTTTTCAAGTGAGCTGTCACATTTATAATTATAAAACATTCTGAACTTGCAGCAAAGGTTGGGTTATTAATTTTATTTTAATTCAGTTGATTGCTTGTCATTGCTGAACAGAAAACCTCTTTTTTTTTTTTTTTTTTTTTTTTTTTTTTTTTTTTTTTTTTTTTTTACATTTACCTTTTCTAGGTCTTTGATACATTTGTGGGGCAAAAAAACAAAGGCAATCTCTTCTTTGCACATACTATTGTATTTATTTAATTGCATAAGTAAATGCAGCATGACACTGCAAGGACATGGAAATGTCTCAATTATGAACTGATAACTCCCTTGAGGGCACAAAAATGCTTTTTCATGTTTTGTAGATGTGAGGGTGGTGAGGCACTGGAACAGGTTGTCCAGAGAAATTGTGGATGCTTCATCTCTGGAAGCGTTCAAGGCCAGGTTGAATCAGTCTTTGAGCAACCTGGTCTAGTGCAAGGTGTTTCTGCCCATGGCAGGAAAGTTGGAACTAGATGGTCTTTAAGGTCCCTTCCAACCCAAACCATTCTATGAAATCTATGACCTCCTGTTCCAAATACTAGAAGAGACTAAATTCTGAGGTTTTTTACTTGAAGTTGACCTGATTTTCACATTTCCCAAATTCTAAAGTTCTGTAAGCATTTGTACAGAAGTATATTCATTCTCCAGTCTCCTGACAATGTCCTTTAACTTTTTCTTTAATTACTCTAAATATTACTCAGGCTAGCTAAGGTTGTCTTGAAAGGCTTGTTTTCATGAGAAAATAATTAGATGCTCTTTTCTTCTGGAACTCTTTGATAGGATTCACTGATGCCAATTCTTCTGTACTCCCTTTTGGCCTGAATACACTTGAAATAAGCCAAATGGTAGGTTTCTAATTAAAAATCCAATTGTTAAAAACTTTCTGATCTCCAGAAACAAGTGGCATTATATTGACAGTCTCTCTGGCAAGGTTGAGAAATTGAATGGCAAGTATAAATGAACACAGTGACCATTAAAAGCTTTATCACACTTGAGAGCATTCCAGCAGCAAAGAATAATCCTTATTAAACCAGGCACTGGTCATGACAGCAACTTCTGCAAATTGAGAACACTCTTTAAAGCTATGGCACTCAAAAATGACTGGCCCAAAATACATTCCTGAGTCTTAATATATGAAAATATGTGAAACTAATCACATTTCTTTGCTTTCCTGTGTTCCAATCAAGTCACAAGTAGTGTAATCATTATTCCGGAAAAGGCTATAGAGATTGCTAAGACATGAAACCTTGGCTGGTTCTTCCACAAGGCATTCCCAATGAGAGGCATTATCTGCTTTATTTATTTATGTATTTATTTGTATTATTTGGAAGAATGTATTTTAAGTAATTCTAAAAACCTGTGTTATTCCTTCTGTAATACAGGATTTCACAGATCTGAGACAAAACCAGAAAAATAGTTATTAATGATTTGGAGAAAAGATTGTCTTTTTTTTTTTTTTAAAAGGGTATTTCCCTCCTGCCTTTCAGTGCTGTAGGGACTTAGTGATTACAAGTGTTCTAGTTCTTGTAGTATTCATGCATAGCCAGTAGAAAACAATCAGCTTGCTTTTAATTTAGTTACATTAATTTAATTGGAAGATCATTTATAAAATGTACAATTCAAAGCTCAAGCTTTTTCTGAGTTGTTCATAATTCAATCTCCCATTCATACTCTTCCAGAAAAGCCAGATCTTAATTTGCACTAGTGTTGTTTTGCACTGTTTCAACAAGAGGTGTCAGGTGTTTCTCGAAGCACTTGGCTGTATTTTGGGGCACTCCTACGTGAGTGAGTGGCTACATCAGTAGTTGGAACCACACCACTCATTCTCCTTGCTCCTGCCTACCAGTAAGAGACATTATTCTGGAAGAAGTAATGTACATCTGAAGAACTCACATACTTTTTTGGCTTAGTTTACACTGGAGATTTTCCTGGCTCATTCCAAGAACGAGAAAATGCAAAAGTATCTGTGTAAGTCCATTTGAGCTGCACCAGGACACGATTGCCAGCTGTGGCTTTGTCTTCTGTGTGACCCCCAGCTCCCCTTGTTCAGTGACACCAAGATGTTCCCCTAAAATTCAGCTATTTTTAGCAGCTCAGCTGTGTAAGGTTGCTTGGAAACCAGCCTTCTTATCCCCCACGTTCTCATGACAGATTTCCTATGCAATAACATCACTGCATGACACATTTGTATCCAGACACGCATTCTTTTTCCACTTGAGATTCTCTGAGTAAAGGTTGTTGATGCTTCACACAATTCGTAAACAGCATGTGGTAAATCACTGGAGTATTAAATCACTGCCACAGTCAAAATGAGCTCAAGTTTTGAATGTGAACGGTTCCTCACTCCTGAATTTAGTTATTGATCTTTCCTTCCTGAGAGTAATTTCTCATTTATTTTTTCAGACCAGGCAGGTAGGTGGTATTATGACTTCATGGTAATCTCCACGCCTTTTTTGCTTCTATATAAAGTACTTGCTTTCATAATTTCAAATTGGTTGCAACTGCTTTCTCCTTTATATTTTCTTTTGTATTTGTACAAGGCATCTCATATAAACTGTGTATAAATTTATGTGTTAGTAATATAAATGTTTACATTTTTTAAAACGTTGCAAAGAAGTATCAAGATACCAACTTGCAGTTGAAGTGAGTCAGTGTCAGCCACTTCATATTTATATAGCTGTCCTTGACTGACAGGATTTTAGCACTGTTTTAGCTTCATTTCTCCTTCTTTGTTCAATAACAGTATTGCACTCATGTGTTGGTTTAGCAAAATAATGAGAAAAGCTAAGTGCCACATCTGGCAGAAGGAATATTTGCCATTGACAAAGACAATAAGGTCCCATCATAGTCTTCTTGTTTAATCTCATGGGAGAACCACATGCATTCAAAACTGCAGCCGGTGCTTTTATGGACTGTATAATGTATCATCAATGAACTATATAGTTCGAAATTATTACAATATCAGTATAATTTTCATGTTTCTGTTAACTTTATTTTGTAACTATAAAACTTGTGCTTATTATGTAAACATTATGAACCAATAGTATAATTTCTTTCGTGTACACACTCTTCCAAAAGAACCTATTTTAAATGTCATTAAAATGCAAAATTTAACATCAAAATAGGAAAACATAACATAAATATAGATTCTGCTTTATAGGGATAAACCCTTCAATAATAAAGTACAGTAAACACAATGGGAAATTTAAGAGAATGTTTTAAGAAGAGTTTATGAAAGAATGGGATTTAAAAGGGGATGTAGTGACAGAGGCAAGCTGCCGCCTTGAAAAACAGCCAAACTGAAGTAATTGAGCCAAAAAGAACAGTAAAGGGATCTATAAATTTAAAAAAAATGAATAGGGCTAGAACATGTAACATGTTGCAGGTGAGGATAAAGTGTTGCATTGAATACTGTGAAACAAAACCAATGAATGATAATGAAAATTCAGTTTTGTTGGCCCTCATATTGTCACTAGCTTTAAAATGTCACAAGAGAAGATATCTTTTGCAAGTAATGAGAAAAGAGGTGAGAACATTTGCAACTGCATTTAGTTGAATGACAGCAGAAACACAAATTAACATTCCTTGCCAAGCTGCTCACAAATCTAGAGAAATGTTTGTGGTATTCATGAAGAAAATACAAGCAGAGTCATGCAAAAGTGGAAGACAGGAAGCAAAACATACAAAAACACCACCCTTAAGTATGGTGGTATGATAGGCAGATGGCTTTAATTTTTTTTTTTTTTTTAATTCTAGGTTATTCTTTTAATGCCTATCCACAGCACAGTACCAAGCACACGACACTTATCCTCAGTGCAGCATCCAGGACACAGGAACCTCCCACGTTTCAGTTTGTGCCCATTGCCTCTTGTCCTGTCACTGGACACCAATAAAAAATGCCTGGATCCATTTCCTCTGCATCCTCCCTTCAGATTTCTCTATGCTTTGGTGAGATGTCCCTGAGCGTCCTCTTTTCCAGGCTGAACACTCAGGTCTTTCAGCCTTTCCTTGCAAGAGACATGGCCCAGTCCCTTCATTATCTTAGTGGTCCTTTGCTGGACTTTTTAAAGTACCTCCATATGATGTATTACTAAATCCAGAACTGAACACTATTCCAGATGTGACCTTACCAGTGTGAATGTGAAAATTATAGGAGAAAGATATATACAACCTTTTTTTCTCCTTCTCTCTGGCATTCTTCCTATATACAAGGAAAACTCTTCTCAAAATTTAGGTTTTAGGTGTGGATTGAACAGGATCAGTAAAAAGGCTGTTTTCAACATACTATAAGGATTTGTTCTTTTTATTCTGAAAAATGCTTTTTCATGGGGAGAATGGTTGGTTGGTTGTAGTTATATTTCACACTTTTTATCATTTCATGCTACTCTTTTGAAAAGTGTTTTACTTCTTCTAAAATATACAGCAGACTTACAGTGCATTTTAGCCATTCTATTTGTCACATTTGCCAGCATTTTAAAATTTATGGACGAAACTTAGCAATGCACAGTAATGGAAGATACAGGCTCTTAATACTACAATAATATTCATTCTTTTTTCCTTACTAGAAAGCAACCTCTGTGTATCATCAATTACTTACGTTGCACTTAAGAATCCCTTTCCTTATCTATCCTTAAGTTCCATCACCTTGTTCAGAAAAATTTTATGGTGTAGTATGTACATAAACTAGAAAACTGTCTGGACAAAAGCCATATATACAGAAAATTACCTGGTCTTCAAATTCAAATTCTGTGTAAACAGTATCTCCAGAATCCATAATCAGACTGCAATCAAGCTCATTTGGCCCTAAAATAGGAAAGAAAATAATTCAGAAATGGATTAAAATTTTTCACTTTATGTAGTGTAACACTATAATATTTCCAATTGTCTGTATCTGTGCAAAAGCCATGATCCAAGGAACCATTCAGGTTTCTTAGGTTACCCAGGTGAATGGTATTTCATTAGCAAAGCCTTCAAAGCAGCCATAAAAGCTACCACAAATCTTAATAAGGAAGGGCTATGCTAAATGGTGAATTGTTTTAGCTAGATTGCATATTTATTGGGCAGGGTGGTCTGCGTGCCATGACTTACAATTGTAAAATTGCCACACTCGAGGGAGAATACAAACCAGTTTAAGAAAGAGAAAGGAAATACTAATTTCTGATTAGCAGATAAGGATCCTTGAGTGGTGTTGATAGGGGACCAAAGCAGCATGCTTCCAGCAGCAATAGTCTCAATTTCTATCCTATTCTACCCTTCCCAAGGAGACTGTGTGGCTCTGCCCCTTCTCCTTGTCATCTTCCTGTGGCAAGACCAGGAAGAATGCAGTCCCTTGTACTTGGGATGACAAAATTCAGTTGTTGAGAAGCCCTGACCTGGCTGAGCTTTACAGTTTGGCTTCAGCTGAACTGCTGAAGGTGCAGGCCAACAGAAACTGAGCTTGATATTTCAAGAAGTCATGTAGGGGGGAGTCATTGCTAAACGGGAGGGAACCCACCAATAATGTTTCTTTATGAACATAGGAAGGGTATAACAGGACCATCATATTCTGGTACTGTCACCCATTCAGATTATCTCAGTCCTGGGCAATAAAGAAGGAAATGATCTCCTGGGTCCTCCAGATGGTGCAGCCCTAAACCAAATCCTGCACATAATCTAAACACATTAAAATGTCAATAGGCATGAGACTACAGAAGCCGTTTTCACAGCATTAGTAAAGTGACAATAATAAAAATATTGTAATGATACACAGAAACCTAAAAATTGTAACCAGCTGGCAGCTACAGATAAGTCCAACCACTCACTTCATGTGGGGAGCAACAGGTAACACCAGGGGAAGTATAAGCTGTGTTTGTTTTGTGCCCTCATGTCCCCAGTCAAACAAGATCACTAATGAAGAAAGCAATCCCCTCCTTCCTGGGTTACAGGTGTCTCTACCTGGTATGATGTTCCTGCAAGCACTGGCACTGAGAGTACATAGTTTTAAGCCTACTGCTGACCTGGAGTTGTCTTACCATTAGAGTTGTTTGTATGGGTGGCTTGCTCTAACAAGCACTATCAATAACAGATTTTGCAGTTCAGTTTGTGCCAGATGCATTTATATACTATCTGGGTTTGTTTGCTTTTAAAGTTTACATAGTAATAATCCATGTAGGTGGTGAAGTAAATATCCCTGACAGAGAGAACAGAGGAGAGGAGCTGGATGTCACGATGACCAAACTATAACTGCTTGGAACAGATGATTCCAGGGTGTCATAGTTTGCAATCCTTATCACAATTACTGCCAAATTAATCTTCAATTTAACTTTCTGGACTACATAAGAGATACTAGGGAAAGACCTGCATCTACCATCTGATGTTGCTTTTGTTTTGGTTCCCTAACTCCCCTGCCCCCATCCCCAATGCTCATGTATAGTTTATCTGATTGCTACAAAAAAATTACAGAAAGGAATCATACTCGTGGTGCCACAGTGTCACAATGTACAAATGCAGCATGTTCTCTGGCATGTACACTTTATGGTCTTTGAAAATACATGTCTCTAAAAGCTACATGCAAGGAAATAGATTTCCAGCTGCTGAGAGAATCTTAATTTTTGATTTATTTTACACAGCTGACATCTCACTCTTATCACAGTGTCATTGTTGATAATATAATTTAACTAAGTCTCAGTTGTCACTGGCACTGGCCTACTCTGACACATCAATCACTTCTAAAGGCACTTGTTGGCACTTTATTAAAGGCACTTGATTAACTGTCACTTAACTACCAAGAGCAGTATGTATTCTTAGCTAGAAACATTAGTATGAAATATGGTGCTGCAAAGTTATATGTAAAGGTCAGGCTGAAAATGAATACTCATGCATAATGTATCTTAAGTGATAAAAGCCATAATGGTTATACAATTTTAATATGGTCAAGCATCTTAAAGCCTTTTTTCCTTGAACTAGAACACCGGTGTCCTTGGAAAAACATAGCTTCTTCCTAGAGTGTATTCAAGAAAAATTGAAGATCAGTCTTTTCTCTTGTGGTTTAATGAAAACTAACAAACCCCATAACAATCTATCACTGAACAGTGCTCAGACATCTCTACCCTTCTCAAATTGCCTAAAGACAAACCCATCAGAAATGAATTGAAGCAAATGTCTACTCCCAGGACAAGATAAAGTAATTAAGGGACATATAAGAGTACTTGCTACATCCCTGGTGCAGCATGAGTAGTTTCCTATGCTCCAGTTCAGTTTCTTGTTGGAGGGAGCATATTTTGCTAAGGTTGGACTAAATCTTCCTAAAACAGGTCTTCCAGGGGAGAACAGCGAGCTCATTAACTATGGCTTGTACGCGCGGCAGCAGAGGCACACCAGGGAGCCCCTTGGCAAGGGACTGGCAGTTGGGAATCCTGCTGTAGGCAGATCTCCAGACAAGGCTAAGCCAAAAGGAGAGCCTTAGAAAGTGGATAATTCAAAACTCAGCTCAGGTTTTCTAAACCCAAGTTTAAACCAGCAACATTTTATGTAAAACCTGTGGAAATATTCATCTATCAAGGGTGAAATGCAAAATATTGGCTTAAGGAAAGGAGGAGGACTGGTTAAAGTGTTTGGAAGCAAACATGCCCTGCTACTTTCAGTGAGACTGCAGGCTGCACATCTCATGTCTGACAACAGAACAGTTGATCGTAAATAAGTTTCATTGCCTTTTCTGAGCAAGTTGCATTAGTTTTCTTTTGCTCAGTTAGTACAGTGAGACCAAGCCATAAAAACAATTAATATCTGTCTACTATTAGGAGCAAAGGCTTACAGTCTGATTTGTCTTAGTTCTTTCAAAGGGGTGTCCCATTCCACCAAATAATCTCTTGGCTCAAATAATCTCTTGGTTAACTTGGAGCCTTCCAGTGCTTGTATGAACCTATAGGAAGTGATCAGAGTAACTTTATCACTTGCAAAAGGGGAAACTCAAGTTAAAAAATATCTTTTTAAAGATTTTTTATATTAAGAAAGAAATAAATTAAGAAAGTCCATGAAAGTTCTACTGCCATGGAGAAATAACTTGCAAGCACCTGATCTGAAAAGGTACACTTAGGGCTTAAAATATGCTTCCTTAACTGCATGAATAAAGTTAAGGCAAGGGGAACCTGGTCATTTTCATGTGCCCTGTGTTTTCCTTAAAGAAAAAAATAGAGGATTTTATTAGGTGCAGTACTGCACAATTAAAAAAAAAAAAGCAGTTGAAAGTTTTTATTAAATTCCCGTTAACTAAATAATCAGGTCTCCAGGGAGGAACAGCCTGAAATAAGAAAAAGCAGAGAACTAGAATGCATTCCCTTTTTTTGCCATGTTTGTTATCTTGACACTGAAGGCATCGTTCATGAAGATCTGTCTTTTGATGAATCCAAGAGGATCCAATGACCCAGCACCGAGGGACAAGGTGAATTAAAGGTGGCTGCAGTGGTACAAGAATGTGCTGAGAGGCGCTACCCCTGCCAGGTCTGACAGCCAGGGACAGTGACACCCCTGCACCAGAGCGGTGCACGGCTGTGCTCAGTCACTTTGTTCACCATGAGGCTGTTTTTTACATTTAATGCTGTATTTTACATTTTATGCTGTATTTTACATATTGTTTGTTGCTCCTGAGCTGAATTGCACAAGATTGATCATGGAAAGCTGAGAGAGTGTGATTGCTGAGGGCAGGTGTGTAATTCCTACCACAGAAATGCACTCCAAAGCCCAGGGGATCATTGCTGTAAATGTCTCTGGTCCTATAAAACACTTCATTGTTTTAAGCCAGGGTTCATGACACTTTGTCAGGAATGCGAATGTCAAGCATTGCTTTTTCATGGTTCACTAAATTCATTTATACAATGAAAATAAACTGTACTGATCTGTCTAAATTTATCTGCAGTTGACTTCACTTCCCATCACAAGGTAGCTATGACCCATCATGCAAATTAATTAAGTCTGCTCCTTGAACCATTTGTGTTTTGGCAAATCAGCTAATGAATTACCAATCCTGGCTTAAATCCATTACTTATTTTGAATCCTGCTAGCAATTCTATTCAGTATGGTTCATTGGCTCAAATATGCTCATACTCGTATTTTAACAATGATAGTATTCACACAGTTCAACACTGACTGTCATAAGTGTAATCTAAGCCTATCCTGTGAAATATACTGCTTCTCCTAATAACATGTTTAAGCTCAATAAAATAAAAATGTCTTTTTATGTTATGGAACATGCTCTGAAGCACCATCTAATAACTCAATTAATACATGCTGCATTTAGGTACTTGGGCAAGACAAATGCTTAGAAGATAAATTTCAAGTGGAATATTATAGAAATAATTTGTTGAAGCACTGATTAGCATTAGAATGATTACAGTTTAATTTTCCTCTCAGTAAGATGCTTCCAATAGAAATTTTATTGCAACCTTACGCTGTTGAGTTTCATGACAGGTTGTTGCTCTTGGCAACAGTTTTAATATGTTGTAGAAGGCAACAATGAGAAAATTGTATTATCATCTATAAACATTTCAGTTGTTTTCTTTCAGCACATATTGTTACAAAGTTGATTACAACTGGATTTTACAGGTATAACATGAATTAGATTGATATGGAGGCATGAAAATATTAGAAATACTATGTTTATGTTAGCTAAAAGGAACTACAGTATATTGCAGTATCACTAATAAGATTAGAAGGCAAAAAGTGAGATCAAGACATGCTATGTTTTATAGCAACCTCTAGAAATTAATCCTGATCTCATAGAGATCTTACTTCAAATCTCCTTATTATTATCAGCGCTCAGATTAGGCACTAATTAGGTGATAGTGGCATGGCACCTGCTCATAGCTATCCGATTATTTTGGTGAGGGATTTATTAAATAGATCAGATTTTTGAGGAACTGACTGGAACTCATCCAGAATCCCAACCAATTTGTGCAAATTGTTTAGCTCTCATCAAGCTATTTGTCAGAGCCTGCACTTTTATGACACTTCTTTCCTCTTCTTCCTGTCCAACACTTAAATCAATTAGGGAATCCAGAGGCAATTATCAACACAACGTTGTACAGTGGGAAATGCCATTTTAGGTTTGGGATCAACCTCTTGCCTAAGTACAAAAGAAGTAAGTGTGCCGCTTAACAGAAAAAGAGAGTCACTATTCTTGTGTGCATCTTATCTCAAGAGTGACTGCTAGAAACCTGTGGGGTTTTTAGCTGATGCATTTTTTGTAATTCTCAACCTCCTCCCCAACCCCAACCCCAACCCCCACCTGCATTCACTGCCCTCCCCAACTTGGTACTTCATCTTTATCTCATTTAGAACATTATCAAAAATGTCTTTTTGTGTGCTGGTTCAGAAGGCATTTACGATATCGTCTACCTATGTAACTCTCATAGTTCATTTGGAAACCATTATAAAAGGAAGAAGTTGTGAAGGTATCAAGGAACATTTCCCTGCTGCCCTCAAGCAAAATATTTCTGACAGATGTTATGGATTTTCAGTGCTTTGATTTTTAGCTTAAATTCTTTTGCAGTCCTTTGTCTCTCAAAGGCTTTTCTTTGAAGACATTCAAGCCTCAGTAAGCACAAATAATAAATAGACAAATAAATAAAATCCCCAAACACCTGACTTACATTCACACACCGTTTCAGAATTAGTACCGATTATTAGGGAGGAAGTGTGATCATTAATCTCACAGGACTGGTTTTCTGGTGAACACCAAAGTATCACTGGAACTGAAACAGCTGACAACTATAATTGAAAACTTATATGATTTTTGTATTAATACTATAGCTTAGTGGACTTCCATAGTATTTTAAGATTAACTTGTAGATAAACAAGTTGTTGGATGGGCTACATGAAGTTTCGAAATGTAAAGAGATTTTTTTGCCTTTGATTGTGCAAATGTTGAGGTTGGTCAAGACTCTGCTACAGTACCTACATCCAATCTTGAAGAATATGAAAAAGGCATCCCACCAATATCAAATGCAGTATAATAAATATGGTTCTTGAAATCTACCATTAACTCACCTGCTGCAGTCTCTTTGTTTGCAAATAGTTTGTTGTCAACTGCTGAACTTATGTCAGAGAACACTTCTTCTTCATCTCTGTCTGCATCAAACTAAAAAAAAAAAAAGAAGAGAAGGTTGGCAGACGCTGCTTACTACTTGGCTGAACATCAACATGCACTGTGACTTCTCACCCCAAGCCTTCCTGATAGGAACCTTTCTATTTTAATGTGTGCTGTCCATTGCTTTCGGTATGAATAATTTAATTTTTGACTTTAATATTGTAAACCATTTTGCCTATTTTTAAAATTGACTTGTTCTCAGAGAATGAAGTTTCAAAGCAGAAGGTAAAACTAGTACGGCACATTACTTCTTCAGTCATTGGATGGTTGAAAAAAATGTCAGCAGAGACACCAGAAATGGGATTACTTTACTGTCACTTCTTTTTGGTGATTAGCATAATTAACTTTTTAAATTTTCAAGCGAAAAACTTTCAGCAACTTCTGAATTGTCTGAAACAAATTTTTGTGACATGTACAGTTTCTTCAAGAGTTGAGCAAAACTCTTAAGAAAGAATAAATAATTCTGAAAATCCCCTACATATAGGAAAGAAAGCTTTCCTCTCTCTCCATATCAGAAAGTGTAATGACTTAGTGATAAATTAATTAAATCAGGAAAGAAAAGCTCCCTTAAAATGGCAAATAATTAATTTTTTATTATTTTAACCTTCTTTTTCATTTATTCTATCTTTTGCCTGAATTCTGATATTGATTCTCCCAAGTTTTTTCCAGGCTCTGTCTCACAGGTTTCTTTTTATGGCCAGGTTACTGTGGCAGGGGGAAGTCCTACTACAGTGACATGCTTGACAGTGGGTTTGTGATTTTCCTTATTGTATTTATCAAGCTTTATTTATTTAGATCATCACTTACTTAGATAGATGAGCCTACTGTAAATATCAATACATGGAGTTTTCTCAGTGGTTCTTGAAATGGGGTTTGAGGGCCTGAGCCTGAGGACCACTCAGAAGTTCGTCCTGCAGCAGTCACCATCTATGTGGGCAGATGTTTATCTAATCTTGAGAATTTCTTTTGCCATTTAGTGTTTGTCATAATTCAAAGCATTTTAAAAAAAATTCTAAAGCAGAAATCTGTTTGTGTTTACCAGTTAGAGGGATTACATTTTAACTTGCATCAAAACCAAGGCTTGTGGAAGAACAGGTCTTAAAGAAAGCTGTTGGGCTATTGTTGAGCAATTTATTATCAATACACAAAGAGCAGCTTTGGAATGTCCTTGCTGGTAGGAAAAGAGTGCTCCTGACATAGACATATACCATCTTTGTGGGTATGTGTATGCATAAAACCCAGTAAATTGTAACCAGGTTGTGTCTGATCATTATTGCATAGGTCACACCACACTTGGAGAGAAGACAGACTTGCTTTCTCATTAGTAGCATTCCTCTGAATAATCCAGTTCACCATGAAAAAACACATGATCAATCTCAAAATGTTCTGAAGGTTCCAGGAATTTGAAACACCAACTTTCCTATTCAAAGAACACCAGCTGTGCTTCAGCATTCCGAAAAGTCTGGGCTTTGTAATGAAAGCTTATACTGTCACCCCAAAAAAACCAATTATTTGAAGCTTGCACATAGATTCAGTTTTCCCCTCAAAAAATGAGAATTCTAATACCCTGAGCCACAGGAAGGCAAGGTAGCTTCCATGGAGAAATTATTTTTGAAAGAAACTAAGCAACCTTGTGAGCTGTGTACTTCACTGAATTGCTAAATAGTTTAAAATTAAATCCTTTGATAATTATTGGAAGCTTGAATAAAAGATAAACGGTACTCAAACAACCCTAGTCACACAGAACAAACAGCAGTAAGACTTGTATTTTTAGCACAACGTATCTAAATCCATAGGTTGCTTTCCTTACTGAAATCAAACCCCTACTTGTTTCAATACATAGCTGTTTGCAACTAAGTCATCTAGGGGTATCTTTATGGATGTCTCAGTTTAATTATAGTCAAGGCCTACGTTTTACAGAAGTATAATTTTATTAAACATTACCTGTATTGTTGGCTGCATTGATAGAGTCTTTACCAACGATGCAGGAAGAAGCAAAATGTTTCTTCCCTGTGCAGCCAAGGGGGTTTGAGGTCTGACCTTGCACTATGGCATTCCCCTCCATGAGGCACTAATGGTGGTTTTGTTCTATGCTCTCTGTTTTGTTGGGGCAGGAAAAGATGAGAGAGGACCTCAGTGGACAAGAGCATCACATTTCTTTAAGAAGCCAATCTAAATCTCTGAAAGGTTTCACAAACCTTCCTAAAACACAATTTGGAGCTTGGTTTTATTATTTTTTTAAGTAAATAATGACTGGCTTAATGACGAATTTTCTGGGAAGTTTATCTCATTTTCACACAAGCATTGTTGAATTGCAGAATTTGTCACTGGCACGGTGTTATATAAAAACAATGAAAAATATTTTCTCGATCTTCTGCATTGTAAATAAGTGCCCTAGGGAATGCAGGTGGTTGTTGCTGTTTGTAGAAAGAAAATTATTAGTGTTTCTAAATAAGCTCCCAATAAATCCCAGCCAACAGAAGGAGCTTCACAGAAAAATTGTCTTAGTTATTGAAAATTGCAAATCTCACTGGTCCCTGATGATAAATGAAGGTTTGGTAATACCATGTACTGAGTTATAGAAAAATGTGCAGAAATTTTTCCTGACATCTGTCAGGGGACAAACATCAAGGAAACTGCAGTTAACTCGAATTGTGGGTGAGGGTGTCATTCAGCCTCACTCTGTCACCTACAAACTGATTCACCTCCAATGAAACTGCTGCTTTTTGCAGGTGGTTTACCTAAAGCATTCCCAAAATAGGGGGAGATCATACTACTCTTTCAAACTCGAGTACAAGAAAGCTAGAAGGAAATCTGCGTGCAGCAGACTTGCAGGGAATTCTTGTTTGTGCAGCTTGAAATAAAGTTAGAAATGGAGAAAGCATAAAAAAACCCCAAGCAAACTTGTAGTTAAATAACATTTACAACAGTAGATGAAAATGCCCTCTATTTTAGGACATGACAGATGTCAATGAAAAGAAAATAAGTCATGTCCAAATTAAACATAACATAGCATTGTGTTGTTTGGCACAGGGGTGAAATCTCCTGGATGGTCAATGCAGTGCCAGTATCCACAGATGATAAACTGGAGGGACTTCCAGGCAGGCTATGAGAATGATCGGTTTTCTGTACCTTTCCATGGGAAAGAGAAATTTTAGAAGTTATTATATCCAGAAGACAAAATTGTGAGTTGCAAGGATGAAGAAGCTCTTGCATGTGAGACAAATTCAAAATGGAAGCAAACAGCAAAATTTATTCTGACATCACTGTCTTTACTGCTTAATTTATCACAATTTGCAATGGATTACCCATTGTTTGAAAATTTTAGATTATTCCTAAAAAGGAAAATATTAATAGAATTAAAATAGGAATTAATTCAGGGAAGTCTGCAGTATTGCTCTACATAGCCAGAGTTGTCACTTCTGGCTTTGTAATCCATTAACCAGATCCATGGAAGTGAAACACAATCATTGCTTAGGAAGTAGACAAATTACCCATACATTATCACCTGTGGTGATGAACAATTTCTTCTTAAATAAAAGAAAGAGGTTTATCCACAGAAAAGAGAACATGACTTCTTGTATCACGGTTTTCCCATGCTTTTGAAAGAGATACCTAGTTTAGAAGCCAGATTGCACCACTGTTCCTTAAGTGTTGGTATTTTTGGTTGAAAGGTTGACAATTCTATTAAAATAAAGAGATGCACCAGACTGAGCAAGTTATAATGACTTTCAGGTGGCAACAGCTACAAATGCAACAAGAACACACAGTTACTATTCATACTGATTTAGGCAGAGCTTTGCTCCTGAAGGATTAAAAACAAGTAAGAACTAGTTCTATTTCACCCTTGGTAATTCTAAAAGGTGAAATGAGACACACATTTGAGCTATAGGTGCTGCTTTACCATTTTTGGACACCCACACAAAAATCTCTTCATTATTGTTCCCTCCCTAGTTTGCTTTTCTTAATAATTACAATTGACTTGTACAGTTACTCCTAGAGAAAGTGAAAAAAACAAAAGAAAAACACCAGCAACATGGGAAAATGGCAAAGAAATATATGAGGAAAAATATGTAAGGTAGGATAATAACCACTGGGATGGGTGGCGAGAAAAATTAGTTGAAGCCTTGTATAGGAAAACCAATAAGCAGAGGCACTGAAATGAAGCTGGAATGGGCAGACTGGGAGTTCAGGGAACACTTCCCTATTATATAGTTCCCTATTATAAAGTATTTTTAATGATACACTTAAACAAAACCAAAAAAACTTTCAAAATAGCACAAATGGTGGGGTGAGGACATAGGGGAGAGATATTTCTCTTTAATCTGTTCTCTCTTTCTAATATTTTCATTGTTTTACATCAAATGCTCTGAAAACTCAGATTAATTTTTATATTATATTTTACCACATACGGAAGAAAAACTACAACTGAAATTACACTGAAGCTCACCAATGATTTTTAAAATATTATGCGATTAGCAGAAGTCACAAATTGGTATCAGACAGAAATTTAGAATGAAACGTAACTGGAGATATTAACACCATTATTACAATCCTAAGGAATGCTCTGGGTTATCTAAAATAAACGCCTTAACACCTTATTTTTTTTACCACAGGAGTTCCAAAGAGGATTCATAAATAATTGCAGAGTCCTCATGCGTCTATCATTAGTTTCTCAAATTCCACTTGTATCTAAGGATCCATTGCTGTGAGTGCAACATGTAAACAAGCGTGAGGGTGAATGTTCTTCAGCCCTGAGTGGAGCTGACAGTTCTGCAGCAGCTGCTGGTAGCTTTTCTGTATCCCAAACCCATTTACTCAAAATAGGTGCAATTCAAAGCCACTAATTACGTGATTTTTGAACACATTAGGTGCATACACACGCTCTTGTATGGTAAGAAAAAAAAATTATTCCATCAAATTCAAATAACATCTTCCAGTAACATTAATGAGTACTGAAATGACCCTCAAAAAATACATGATTATAACAGAAACTATCAGTTAATTTCACTGCCTTATACTACAAAATGTGAAAATATAAATGTGCACACGGATGCTACAGACATTTTCTCTTTTTTCTATTTTTCTATTCACAGACCCTTTTCTATTAATTTGGCAGTACATAAACAATGGAATTATGACAAAAGAAAGGCTTGGGGATTTTTTCTTCCTAAAGTGATTTTCTCTTATTCCATGCTAAACTGAAGAACTTACTGCCATGGCACACAAGTGTGGAGATGTTCTGCCAGTTTCCCTCCCTTCACAGTAAAACTGCTAAACCAGCTTCCATGTTTGGAATATTGAACAGAGAAACAGCAAGGAAATGGTAACTCTCACCTGAAGCAACAATTAACAGTAGTAGAAGTAATAGCTTGTCTTTGTACATTTATGTGGAGTAATAGCTTTTGATAAGTAGACAGAGGGAGAACTTCTGTCTTTATGCTGTGATCATTCGAGCAACACCTTGACTTACATCAGTTTTCAGCTGATAATAATAAGCGCCTTGGGCAGTGTGGTGGCAAGAGATGATGGGAGAGACACCCTGCAATTATAGGTCCTTGTAGAGCAGGAAACAGACAAACTGAAGGAGAGTTGGATTTGATTGGGAGTGAGGGGAGAAATCCATAATTTGGTGGCATGGTAACAGAAAAATAATGGACTTGAGAGGACAGAGCAATTGCTTGTTTACTAGGGAAGCTGATGGTGCCACAGAGTGTGTTTGGAACATACATATTTTCCTAACACTAAGATGCAAAGCCTTTCTGCCTGTGCAGATATTAAAGAGCACTGGTTGGTTAATTCTTTTTCCCAATAAGGATATTCATCTGGAAGGCTGGTGACTATTACATGGAAAGCAAATGTATTGCTCTTTTATTAACAAAATTATTTTTGCATCATATTCGCCATTTCTTAGAGGGACTCTGAGCTTCCAGTAGGCATTATCCTCCACCATATTTGTATCTCTAACTTTTTTAACCTGAAGTCAGTTTAACATAGTCAGCAATAAACAATTCTAATTGTTTCAGCCATTTCTCTATACTACTATGACCCCTACCATAAATACGCTATTTATCTTGGAAATTGACGTCAGGAATCAGAACCAAATTAGGCAGCATATGCATTATTTCACATAGCATTTAAAAGGACATGATTTGCATGTGTTTGTTCTGGGTTATCTGACTTGTCAGATAATTTACTTATAGCAGTAACTTTTCAAGCTATAAATACAGTCAGCATCTCTGCATATAAACTCTGTGTGCATATTCACTTCGCAAATCATTGAAAACTTGCACCCTGACATGTATTACATCTGTTCAGCAGCTTCTATAGCAAAGTTAACTATATTAATTATTTTTGAAGATTAATTAAAACCAAAGAAATGCTTTAGTATATTCACATATAGAGATCTTTTCTACCTTGGATGCACAAACACTTACTTTTCCTTATTTTAAAAAATATACATTCCACTGTTGGAGTAATTTTCACTATGTGTTTACTTTTTAAAGGAAATTGCTTTTAAAGAGGCAAATGGTATTACAGAGAAACAGAACAGTGGTGTTGAGCATCCAGACAAATCACTTCTGAAGAGCTTGAATGGAAAACTTAATTATGGTCTGAATTAGGAGATGCTCCATGAATTATTTTTCACTCTGTTCCTGTAGAACCCAGGAAAACATTCAGCCTGAGGGAGAAACCATCTTACTCTCTACCTCCACTGGATCTAGTATAAATTGTTTGATTTTTTACTTTAATGCACCTAACCCCAAAGGAAGGGGAAAGACATTACTGATTACAGAGAGTCAGGTATGACTTGAAGCTGTCCAAATCCTCACACAGCTTTAACAGCCCTCTGTGCCTTAGCTTGGAAAAATCCTTTTTTATTTACCAGAGCCCAGTGATGCTGCAATAACGAGGCATTAATGTAAAATTCAGTATTTTGAAATGTAGACAAAGGGCAGAGAGATACAAACAAGTGGCATGAAGCTCAGTCAATAACATTGTAATTGTCACTTTGCTTTCTACAGCTCAGTGACATTACAGAAAGATCTAGAATTACCCAGCTCTTCCCCAAATGCCTTTGGTTTTTCTTTCTACAATAATAATGCTTGTCTCCCAGTAGTTTTTCTTCCACCTTTGTCTGCAAAGACTTCTATGAGGCTTGGATGTGCCCTTGTTCTTCAGATTGAGCTCTTTTGGAACAAACCAGTTAAGGATCAGTTTCTACAGCACAATTCCCTTATTTCTTTCTGTACCCCATGAGATGAGTACTGGAATGCTCACATTTCCAGAACACCTAGTTCAGTGAAACAGCTCTGACCACCAACATGTTCAAAAATGCTTTCCTCATTACCCTTTCTTTTTTTGTAATACTAAATGCAACAGCACTTCTCAGGCAGAATGGACCCTATAGCTACATGACATTAACTAGTATGTTTGTGTGTAGAGAGACTTTTCCCGATCAAAGATTTTAAAAAACATATGTTTTCCCCTGCCTGTAGAGCTCCTGTGTCACTCTTTCTTTTGTTTAAAACAAAACCAAATAATTTTCTAGCATCAGCTTCCAAAGCATGTACAAATCACAGACAGGCACCCTGAATAAATATACAGAGACACTGGCTTCCCCAAAAGGTCCAACAAGCAACAACTGTGATTCAAATAAGAAAACAACAAAAACAAATTTAGAAAAACTCAGAAATAAAAGACATTTCTTCCTATAAATACTATTTTCTTCTATTGACAGTTTGCAATTTATTCAAAGAAAAACACTGATACTGCTGCCAAATATAGCCAAGTATTTCCCTTTCAAGATCGATAGCATTTCTCCTGTCAGCTTTTGTGGAAGAGATTCTGAATGCAAAATGCTAAAATATTGTTGTCTGGTCTTCTACTATTAGATGATTTCATAACAATTATTACCAAAAATATAATTTTTGCCTATGTATCATTACAATTTTCTAGGGAAGAATGCTACCATCTGAAAGCTGACAAAAAAAGTCCTGAGTTAATTTCAGCTGCAAATTTAGCCAGTTATTCAAGCACGAGGACTAATGACTCAGCTGCAAGAACAAGCATAGGGTAAACCATAGGCTTAAACATCAGAGGATGTGGGTGTTTCATATGCACAATCTGCATTTAATTCAAGAAATAATGTGACATTTTTAGTCATCTAGGACCTTTGCAACACAAATAATTTCATCTGCAATTCTTTTAGCTTTTCAAAATGGAATTTCACAGTGTAAGAAGTGGAATGTTTGAAAATTTTTGGCTTTTCTATTTTCCTTGGAAGACAAACATAAATTTTAATTCCTAGCTACACAGTTCCTGTGCATTCCACTAAATTCTGAACCCAGGATAAGCAGCATTTCCAGTGGTGGTCTCTGTATTAATAAACTTTGAAAATGGTATTGGAATCCTTGCTGATCAGCCCTCCCTTGGTCATATTCAGCTGAAAAGTACAAAATTTTCATGAAATAAATTATTTATCTCTAGAAGTAGGACTTGTATCAAGGATAATATTCAGCAGATGTCAGTTTGAGTTCAGGATGGGCTCATAAAGCCAACTTCCAATTGTGCTGCAGCAGGAAGGAGATGAGTTTGCTTCCTGCAGCAAGAAATGAGCCACTGCTATTTTAATTTCTGTACCAGAAAGTTCTGTTTTGACATCTAAATTCTTGGAGCATGTTGTTTCAGAGCAAAAAGGAGACTACTTGATTTATAAATGAAAGCTGGCAAGCCAAGGAGATACTGACAGAAACTATTGCTTTAGTCATCACGGAATATGACATTCTTGCATCTAGCATGTATTTTTTGGAAACAAATGTAGGACAAAATCCCACATGATTATGTAGGCTGAAAGCATTTTTTAAATATCATAAAAAACATGGATGAAATGGAACTGATTGACATAATTTATTTAACTTTTTAAAAGCTTTTTACAATATTTCTTCCCAGAGGCTATTAAATGAAATATAATTTTAGGGAAGCCTTAAGTAATATAATTAATTTATTTTTACAAGCATGATAAATGTCCAAGGGACATCTTGGACCAGACAATGGCCAACCTACTGATCAGAAAAATGGAAAGTACGAATTAGAAAACTCACCCTCACTATGGAAATGAAATCTGAGAAGGGATAGGGATGTGGAAAAGAAATGCATGTAATGCATCAATAATGTCTGTTGCAGGAGAAAAATGAAAAAAAAGACCCAAGAAAGATCAAAATGAAGCCTCTGTAATCTTTCTTTTATTAGAATTTCATAACTTTCCCTCTGGCTGTTTGTTTAAGTCCTTTACAGAATACCTGAAACTCTAACACTCAGGGTCTAATACCATAGTATTAATGCATTGTTAAAGTATAAATAATTTATTGCAAAAGCAAAGTAAGCAACCTATATTGAGTATTCATATAATATTATCTATAAAAACTGCTACAACTGACCTTTCCTTCAACTGATGCAGAAAATTAGAGCTTTTGATATTCTAAACCAGAATCCACCACTTTACATTTACTTAACAGTAATTATTTCATAACTGGGGGTTTTCTCTGTATTAAAATAGTTTTGGCTACTGCTCTCCATCACTGCAGCTCCTTCACCGTTGCTTTTTTCTGTTGGATGAGATACACCGTGGTGTCCCTCACACTGTGTTTGTTTGGCTGTTTTTAATGTCACCTGGTAAAAGGGTAGTCAAAGAAATAGCTGTGAAGCTTCCACCTTTCCATTTGCTGCCTAGTGCTAGAATGGGTAGTTCTGACTGTTTCAACCCTTGACTACTTTAGCAGAATAAGCTCAATCTTACAGCTGTATGGTGATATTAATTTCTGCCGGGATCCTGGCAAAATATTGGCTACTAATTACAAAATTAAGTGCATTCAAAGTGTTTGTTTTTGTAATGTAAACCAGCTAGAAGTACACAGAAGGTCTGCCTCTCTCTGTCAAGCTTTCCCAGAATTGTAGTAATGGCTAGAAATAATAGCTATTTAGAAAATTTAGCAACCATATGTTGTTAAGATAACAAATCTGTGATTTATGTTTGCCTTTATTATTAAAATTTTACCACTGATAAGAATATTACTAAAATCATTCATGTGATCCAGAGTGAATGGCATAGGTTCTGGACCCTGGCACTCACGGACCTTGGAAAACAGGAACTTAGTCCTTAGTTTTAATACATTCAGCAAATGTAAGAATTGCTAAAAGGAATTTGTAGGGGTGGAACAAGTTTATTATCAAGTTTTTTGATGTTTGGTTTTGATTAATTTGATATCTTTAAGCCTTCATTTATGAAGGCTCAAAGTTATCTTCTACTGCACTTTTTTTCTGTTTACAATTTTAATGAAATAGAATACATTACAGACATTGAAGATTTGTTTACTTTTGCAGTGAAATTACTTACAGTGGAAAAAAAGACAATGTGAATACATCCCAATTTTTTTGTATATGAAAGGGATTGGAGGAGATTTTATGTTCCTACTCTCCTAACTGGTTTAAGCTGTAGTGAGATAGAAAACGAAATAATTTGAATATTCCTTTCTCTTTCTATAATTTTTTTGCTTTAATTTTGAATAAAATTGTTTGGACAATCTGACAGTAAAAATATCTTTCAACAAAAAATGTTTAAATGGGGTCCCACCAAAAATATCCTGATTAGTAATCATTAATATAATTCCAATTCTCTCCTTTTGTGTATCATAAATCTTATTAGCTCTTGCAACTCTTAGAGAGTATTACATCAAAGGTAAATTATTTTTTTCACTCTAAGAGTCACCATCTTCTCCAATAGGCATGATAAATATTAAGCAGGAAGTATCAATACACATTCCACCTAAAAGTGGACTTGTGATAATTTATAGAACAAAAACCCAGATTTGCAGAGTTTTCAGGACAGTTCAAATATGCTAGTTCTTAAAATTAGTTTTCAAAAACTTTACTTCCAACAATGACCACATTTCATACAGCCATTATTGCTACAAAGGAAATAAAATTTCCTTTCGTTTGTACTACAGTGTTCTCGTTCCCAAAAACTTTTGGAAGTCAGTGTACAAACTTCCAGAGAACTGCAATCTCTTATTTGATTCTATTAGTTCTGAGAGTAGTCTCTACTAAAGAGGAAGAAAAATAATTTGGAGGCAGATCCTAATTATTTGTAAAGTTTACCCTCTATTAAAAATTATGCCAAGGGAGATGGGGAACTAACTAAATGCAAATACTTCATAAAACAAAAGATCTTGTAGACTCTTCTACACTGAACAGAACAGCCCTCATTTCCTTTAAAAGCCCTTCAGTGGATCTTAGGATGTTGCTGCCCTCCTCCCCCCTCCAGGGTGGGAATCAAGAGTCTGCAGAGAGCCCATTAGCTGCTGGCTCTGCAAGCACTTGCTGTTGCACACCAGCTAATTGAACTCAACACTCTCCTGCCTTGTGTAATGATACCCTTGGTACTTGGCCGTATTTCAGTTACAGCAGGTTCCCTTCATACCCTCCTCTCAGACCAGTACAACTTCTGTAAATACAGAAATAGTCATTGGAGTTGGGGTAGATGCTCTACATGCTTATTCTCATCCCTACTCCAGTGAAGAAATTCTCACAAGATTCTATTCGTGCTTAAGACTTTTTTATTTGTCCTTTTTCATTAACAAGCCAAATTATGTACTCAAAAAAGGTTAGATTTCAACCTTGTTTCATATGCCAAATATCAGTTATCTTCCAGTAAATCTTCTTCCAAGGCACTTTGTTTTTAAAAAATCAGAGAAGTTCCCCATGCTTGTGCAATTCATGGGGAAAAAGGGAATCTTGCAGTTTTGTTTGAACTTTGCTCAATGTAAAAAGACCAACTATAACCTTTAAGCCTAAAGAATAATTAATATTTCCAAGGTATGTTACCAGATTAGGGTTATAACAAATTGTTGTGCTGCCTTAACAAGAAGCTACAAAATAGATTCTTTCAGAAGTCCCCACTAACATGAGTGGTTGTTAAGCTAAGGGTTTCAGCAGAGACATCTTTCCAAGAAAACTGACGTGGTTTCTGTTGCCAAGTGCTGACCTAACCTATGAGAGAACACTCGGATTTGTTTAACTTACTCTCTATTACACTCACCCTACGAAATTTAGTGATTTTTCTGAGGAGTGGTCTCCTGGCTGTAGTTCAAGGATATAATGAATAGCTCTTAAAACTAAACTCATTTCAGAATTCACATGGCTCCTGACCCTCTTTCTAAAGATCAAGAGATATGAAGGAACATGAAATGCATAAATGAAGAAAACCCTCTGTTCACAGTACTGGAACTGAGCTCATTTGTGTTTTGCACCCCATGAACAGGGTCAGAGATGAAAGCTAAAGTACCCGCAAAACCTTTAATGGCCACTACAGCAAACTGAGGCGACATACAGAGCCTGACAGAGCAGAGAGAATGTTCTTGTAAAAGAAAGAGAAATGACCTGCCTTGGGGTTACGTGAATCTGTATAATGTAGAACCCATATGGTGAAATTCCTGCAGTAAGGTGCAGATACAAAGAGGATTGCTGGATATTTTTTTCAATGTCTTATGGACCAATAAATTTAATAAGAAACTTGACTAAAAGCTGTATTGCCCACATTCTAGGTTCCCTTTCAGTAAGGACCCTGCCTTTACAGAGAGGTCTGTTCTTTTTAGTAGAGCAGACCAAAAAAAGCCCAAAAGGCAGCACATGGCAGGAAACAAGGAAAGTGTGTTTTCAAATTGCCTAATTGGCATCTTGCAGTGGTAGGAGAGGGAGATGACCTTAGCATTAGAAAAACTATAGTATTACCAAAATACAATGGATGGTATAATACAAGAAAAGACGAGACCTGGCATCCTAGACAGAGCAGAGAATTTTGAAGTACTGGTATTGAAAACATGAATGTGAAGCTTCAATTTGACGTTCTGATAAAAGACGGGAGGAGAAATTCAGTGGAGTACATAATGAAAAAAATGTTCAGATTTGCCTAAAAACAATGTCGTTTTAGCAATTTTATTTTTAACAAAATGGATCAAGGGGTAGCATATGTGTGAACAGTTCTAGATATAAATAACTGATCGTAGCAAGTTACAGTGAAAAGACGCCACATTTTATCCATTAAGTTTTTTATTTCTTTTACTGTGACTGGTGTGACTGACTGTTGGCACAAAAAGAGATGAACAGTTGAAAATGGAGACAACAGTTCTTCCTTCAAAGAAAATTACAATAATTTTGACTTCAGTGTTATAATTATGTCTTGTGAGACTTCCTGTTTTATTATTTCAGTAGATTACTGAGTTGCAGAATGTGATACGGTGACAACAAAGTAAATAGTTAGTTATATTCACTGGCCATTAATGAAACAAACTGCACTACTATATAAGATAGAAAAATACAAATGTCAACCCTGGAAGTAGGAAATATGGTAACTTAGCCAAAGGATACAGAGGCATATATAGTTATAGCAAAGACCAATTACACAAAATTCACAAGAGAGCCTTTGCCAAGAATTTTAGGTTATGTCTAAAATTAGGTTATGTCTAGGTAAAAAGCGATGCTGCACCAAGATGTTCATGCTAACACTAAATGATGTACCACAGTTATAAGAAACAAAAATTAGCCATATAAGTGGGTATCTGATGTGTAAGCATCAGTGAATGTAAGGAGCAAGAATATATTACTTCAGTGAAGTGCTGAGTTATCACAGTAGCGGTGTTTTCCTAATTATGAAGCATTTCATACAGTTCTTCAAAGCACTGTTTGGTAGATATTCTTTAGCTAGGTAGATATTTTAGCATTAGAAAAAATAAAAAGTCTTCCAAACAGCTATCAGAAGTGCTCAAAAGGATATTCTGCAACGGGGAAAATGCCCTAGGGGAAGGCTGTGTTTCTCACTTCAGTGCTGTCTAGTGCAGTGTGTACCCTGAGTCACACAATGGATGAGTAACTTTTCAGCTTTCTCAGTTCTCCACCAACACTGTAGCTGCATCTAACCCTGTTAAGCCTAAATAAGACTCCAGAATGCTGGAGAAAAATGCCAGAAGCCCATAATATTAAGAGCATCAGACTTTCTGCTGACAGTTTTGACACTTAAATGGCTTCCATTATTACAATATCTGAGCATTCACAAATCTGAATAAGTGTATCTTTATGATGCATTAAAAAATAAGAAAGTGGAATCTTTTAGGTCTCCCCTCTCTTTCAGGGTACATCTACAGGAAAGAAGGAACAGGAGAAAATGCTCAAATACTTCCAGAATGGTACTGGATTGGATTACTAGAGGCCAGTTCTCTCAGTCTCATTTCACCCTTTGAATCAAAGTTGAGAATAGTATGGCAGAAAAAACATTTAGTTGCCACTTGCATCAGGAAACAAAACTAGTTTACAACAGCTAAAGATAGCAACTTAGATGCTATAAGCAATAATAGATTCAGGAAATAAGGATGTTAAATACTGGGACTGTGGAGAACAAGCTACCAGATGTAGTAACATTTTAATAGGACTGTGAGTTTGAGAGCTGAAAGACCATCCTGATTCTACAGAAGTAGCAACTTTCATGAGTTAATACGCAAATTTTCTCCACCAAATGGCAGCAAAGTGGTTTTGCCATAAAATCAGGAGGTCACTGACTATAAACTTTTCAAAGGGAAGATCCACCGGTGGCAATTAGAGCTGCAAATCACTTACGGAACTTTGGGTAAGAAATTTGTATTTTATTGTTTGCAGCAATTCAGGGCTGAAATGCAGCTTTGGTTCTTCAGTTGGATGTTCACAAAATCAGCTGTGGTTTAGGACAGGAAAATTTGCTTACGGATGTTAAATATTTTTGATTCAATACAAAAGGTCTTCCCAGAGAAAAGATTTTTTTTCAAAGTGGGTTTCTTAATATATCTTACCTAAATAAAAAAATTAATCTTCTTTAAGCATCACTTTAACTACAAGAACAAATCAGAAGCTGCGATTCATCCAAAGGACTCAGCTTAATTACCTTAAGATGAACTGTTTAAAATAACTTGCAGAATATTTAGGACATGTTATTTTAAACATCTCTTACAGTTCATTCCTCTGCATGATAACTTGGCTTAATTACTTATCTCAGCTTTAGTTTCAGATCCGTAAAAAAACCTCTCTGTTAATTTTAAATACATATCAGCTTTCACAGTGCCAGAAATTGATAAAATCTGGGATAGTATGGCTGTCAAAACCAGCATTCCCTCTCTCTTTCTGCAGTTCCTACATCACCTTGGCCCACGCACTCATCACTGCCTAATTCTATAGCCAGACTGGTCAAAGTTGATTTCTTTTTTTCAAAGTCGTTTACTTCATTCAAGCCACTGGGTGTACAAAAGGCAGGGTTTCAAAAAGCTGGTACCTATTCAAATCCTCATACTTCCAAAGTTAGAAAAGAACATGGTGTTGCACTGATTCTACTCACCTCAGCAAAGAATTTCTACCCTCGAGGTTTCTCTGCATGCTTCTATGTACACAGATGGCAAGTTTCCATCGTTGGTCATTCTCTGGCAGACATTGGTATTTCTGATATACTTGTTGACATAAATCATAAAATGGGAGGCTGAAAATATTTTGAAGCTTGGAAGTGTTTATGGTGCACATGCTTCTATGTATGCACAAATTACTCATCTATAGATCCCATATAAAATGTGCATATATTCACAAACGGTTTGTTTATACTCATTTCTAGATAAAATTCGTTAATGTACCTTCTTTGTGTGTTCTTCAAGATCAAGTTACAAAACAGTAACACATAAATAGTGTTGAGACGCAGTGTAAAACCTAGCAGTGATTAGAACATGTGTAAACTTTCTCTAGTTCAGCAGTGTTACAGGAAACAGTTACAGGTTCTTTCTAACTAAGGGCTATCAAATATACGAGAGACACAGAAAACCTTAATTTTCAGTAGCAGTTTTCTGTGACTGCAGAGATCTGGTTACTTGTTCTAGGCTTCAACTTATCTTTCACTGCTTTGAATCACCAAAAAATGAAAAAGTGACAGTTATTATTTCCCATCCTACCTCTAATTTTCCCTGTATAGAAATTCTAAAATGATTATATAACCATATACATTCATGGAGCCAGATAAAGATTTACCATACAGTAAACCAGAGGAAGACTTTTGAATCTCATACAAAACCTCTGGTCTCAAGGTCCCCACAAACAGCTGCCTACATTCCTTGTTTGACTTGAAAAGTTCCTAAAACTTTGAAGGTTTGCTCCAGTTGCTCAAGACTATCTGGGCTCCTCTTCACACATCCACTTGGTCATGCCCAAGAAGCCAGAAGTACCCTGAAGATCCGGTGCAGCAGTTAGGTTAAAAACACATCTGAAACGTTCCTGAAAGGCTGTGCTTATGGCTGCTGTATTTTTTAAACTGCTGTGAGGCATCTGAAAATATTTTGGTGGCATTGGGCCAATCAGTAGGGAATCTCAGCTCAGTACCCTCTAGAATACAAAGCAAGTTCAAATCCCCATCTCTGACCTGTGGGGAGAAAGGCCATGCTCACATACCAATGAGGCTGCATTTGGGGGAAACCATTCCTGCCAAGTCTGTATCACTTTGCAGCCGAGAATGCAAGATCCAGGCATCAGATGGCACGTAAATGAGATTCTGAGCTGCAGCAGGGAGCTGAGAGCACGCGGGGGAGGTGGTGGCTAACAGTCCCTATTCCTAGCATCACTTCAGGGAAGGAAGAGTGGGATTTTTAAAATTTTCTCTTTAATGATTGTTTAATGAAAAAACTGCATGGATGCATGCAAATATCACCACTATGAAAACAAAGGCATCCGGTGTTCTGCCAAACCAATGCGTGTTCCTCCACTGAGGAGAAGATTCTCTGAGTTGGATTCTGGTTTGGGAGGCATGGCTGGCAGAGGCTGCTTAAAGAACTGCAGGACACACATTTTTACAGAGATGGGCCCAAAATTAAAGGAAGAATGAGTAAGTGGAAATCTTTTGGAATCAGCATTCAGAAGCAAACAAATAAAAAGCCCAAACCAACACCTCAAGCTGGGCAGCTGTATGATAACAGAGAAACTTCAGAAATAAACTATAACTGATATTCTTGCCAGCATTTTGGTAAGTCACAGTCTTTAGATAAAGTTCATGTTAATGTGCAAGTTCTATAGCAAAACTTCTTTTTTAGCCAAAACAAGAGAAAAAATTTATATAACACAGTTCCGGGGGGAATTTTTCTGTGACGGTTGACAGCCATTAGGCTTGTTTGATGCTTATGAGGGCAGACAGCTACTTCCCTCACCCGCAACTGTTTAACTTCTAAATTTGTGCTCAAAATCCGTTTCCAGCTTCAGCTACTTTTTCTGGGTTCTCTTTACTTCTCTGACTAATCTGAATGTCATTTTAATGTTTTCATAAGCATAGTAAATTCCCTAAAAGGACAAGTGGAACAATGAAGATATCAGAGAAATACGCATTTCATGGATGCCACAGGATGCTGTCCTGTTCTGGCTGTTTAAATAAGGACCAGAACCTTCTTTTAATGCTTAGTATTTTTGTCTCACTACATCCAGTCTTTTATTTTTTCCCCTTAAATGCACACAGACTTATTAATGTAACAAGGTTGACTCTGCAGCTCTAAGATTATTTAGAATCATTGTCAGTAAGACAGACTAGACCAAATCCTGCCTCTGGTAAAAAAAAACTTCTACTGCTATGATGATGAGTTCTGTAAACTTTTTTCTCTAGACCAAGGGATATGTTCTACAAAGAACAGCTACACTCCCTGAGAGTGGTTTTAATAACCGTTAACCAAAAGATTTTTGTAACCCAATGATCTCCTCTCCAAGAACTACACCATTATCTATAGCAGATTACAGTCCACATAAACTGGAGATTTGGAAATTTCAGTGTCCAGAAATGAAGCTCTCTGCTAAACATTAGAGTACTTGAGGCCACCTATGTGCTTACATGTTCTCCCTCTTACAACGTAATCTAACTAATATCTCCCCACCACCACCAGGTAATTTGTACGCAGTTATTGTCTAGGTAAACAATACATAATGTTTTAATATATGTTAAAAGTTACTGAAACCATAAATGGCAGCATATGCATCTATTTACATACTCCCCGTCCCATATTGTGTTATTATAGTCTTGATACCTTCTGAATTTAAATTTGAGTCAAGTCAGGTTCTGAATTGTTAGACTACTGACAGATTGCAAAAATGAATTTTAAACACAGACTGTGTGTTCATGAAAATATCACATATTTACTTCTGTTAATTACAATGAACTTTAGAAATTGTTACTCCAAAGAGGGGTTTTTTCAGAAAGGAGAGAGTTGTATTTCCCTATTTCCTAAAGTACTGTAGGTGGGCGCCTCACTTTCCTTAAAAAACAGAAACCAGGATCAGACTCTGAGAGCAGGTACACCATGCACAGACTGAGAACATAAGGCATACAGAGAACCAAACAAGTACAACCTGGGTACTGTAGAAAATTATCAAAGGTCATGTGAAAAAAAAAAAAAGATGCAGGGAAAGAATCACACCTAAGGAACCTAACCAATAAGATCTGAAATGAAGAATGTGGCTTGTAATTCTATTAACCACAGTATGTTAAAAGCAGTATGAAATAACTGGTGGAGCATGAAAATGAAACTTCTTTGGGAATTCAAATTTGTATTTCTTGCTCATAAAGTGTCTAACAGTAGATTATAATTATATATATATAATGGTGGCTTATTAACCATATTTAGTTATATTTCAGTGAATTTTTCTTTTCTCTTTTGGTCTGTTATTGATGAAGAACAACATACTTATTAAGTAGATGTATAAAATATGCATTGTGATTCTAAAATTATAACACTGTAAGACAATGGTCCTGCTTCTCTCCCCTGAGTAGAATCCTGGTACTGGCTAGAAGTGTCTGGAATTTAGAGCTTTGAATAGCAGGGACAAGGTGCAGGTAGGGATTTAAGAAAAATGAAAATCTTTTTATTTCCTTCTAGTCAATGTTGACCTTGTCTGACCTTGCCTCAAGGATTCACTCCTCTAGGAATTAGGCTACTGTAATTCTATTTTATGCTGTTCTAGTTCTTACACTTCTCATCTGCATGGTATTTCAGTCTTCTAGGTTCAGCATTCTAAGCAGCAGTATGAATGCTATTTTCTTTCTTTCTCTTTCTGTAGGGAAATAGCATGAATAAGTGCAGTAATTTCTGTACATGCTATTTCCTTGGTGCTGCAGTAGAGTAATTTAATGTTCATATGCCATGTTGTCACTTCCATACCCATCATAAATATCTGCTTTCCTCAAAAAGAGGAGAGGATATCTACGGTGAACATTGCAATTTAAATTATCTTCAGAACTCTCAAGAAACAGTTAAAAAAGTAGAAGAAACCTCCATAAGAAAAAAATCTTCTGTTGTACAGGTCCCATCACAGAAATGCAGTTCTCTCCAGATGCCCCACAAAGGCACATATTTCCTGAAGAGCTAAATATGCATTCTACAGGAGCACTTGTAAAGGCTTTAGGAACATCACAACATACACACTTCATCAATAATAAAGAAAAACTTGCAATAATCCTAGAGGACTCATCCTTAAAAACAGAGTTAATCAAAATCCTAAACTGGAACACATACTCTCTGGAGAAGCTAATGTAATAATTTCCTGGGATTTTCATTTTGAAATTCAGAAATATGCTGAAGTACATCATTAAGGCTATTAATATCAATTGATGACTTTGCAATTAAGGATGCCTTGGCCTCTCATGAGTTTGACCAGCACACAGAATTAGTCACACTTGCTGTGAGGAGTACATACCAATGTGAACTACAGAGGTTGCTTAGGCTATCAAAAGAAATGAAAAAGGCCATCTGTGCTCTCATACCATATGTGGTACCCAGTTCTGTGTGTTATTACAACCAGACACAGTCTGTAACTTGGAGCATGCCAATAATTCAACTGTTGTCAACTGCTCAATGAGTTCACTATCTTCATTAAACACTTAAGTAGCCACGCCATTAACCTAAAACAGAATTAGACTTGTTTAGCCTGTCTTAAAGCAAAAGGTACAAGAAGCCAAGTATAGCCACAACAATTAAGGTTTCAGAGGTATATACTAAAGGACTTACTGTGATAATCAGCCCTTTTTCCTGGAAATATTTAACCAGTGGGACTGCATTCTGCTTGAAATTCATGAGTCTTCTTTGAGTGGCTTTCAGGTTATCATCAGGTCTCCCTTGCTGTTCCGCACGCTTCAGTAACCTTTCTTTCAGCCTTTGACTGGAACATGCCAGAAACACCACCAAATCAGGGGTACAGATCTGTGGAAAGAGCAGTTCAAGAAGTCTGATTAAGTTGATTATCCAGCACTACAGGACTCAGCAATTCCATTATTATGTTAGGCCCAGATATGCTAAATTTACATAAGTTGGAACTTGATGTAGTCATTAATTTTCTGTTGGTTTTTTTACGAGAAGTTTGTAGGCTTAAGGAGGGGCTTGTTGATCTTATGTGGAGGTTAGTCAGCTTGTTTCACCTCATATGTAAGGAAGAAGTTTAATGAAAAAATTTTACCTCACAGCCTACCTTTTCTAGTCTATGTCCATCATTTGTATTACCAGAAGGCTCCCCTAGCTAAAATCTTTTTAAAAGAGCAAAATATAAATGTCTCATACTCTGCAGAATAATGGTTGCATGGTTTTAATCTGAAAACTCTTTAAGTGAGGTGGCACTTAAAATCCAGCAGCCACGATGAAGCTAACTGATGGCTAGGACCAGGTGAAAACAGACCTCTTCCAAGAGCCACAGTTTCTTATAACACTTTCTCTAATTCTCTAAATCTCACTAAAGCTTCAGTGCACTTTTCAAGAGGCTGTGTGGGGCAGCTAAAAGGATTTTTATTTCTCCTATCCTTTTTGGTCTGCGTGATGAGCACTGGTATGTGTCACACCCATCCCTGCACTGCAGTTCAAGAATTAAAACCTTATGGCAATGAGATAAAGAAAAAATTTTGAACTCTAGCTCTTTCCCAGTTAAATCTTCTTTATAAGTTGCTATCAAACATTTAAAGAAGAGATATCTCTGGTGCTTGATAGGGGGAAAGCAATGATAGACCCACTTTCTTAGGAATACTGCTAAGTGTTCACAGGCAATCTTGGAGGTCACTACTGCTTAGTATATATGGTGAAAAAACCAGAAGTCATAGACTCACCACACATCTTTTAAATACTTCCAGGGATGGTGACTCAACCATTTCCCTGTTTCAATGCTTGACAATCCTTTCTGGAAAGCAATTTCTCCTAATATTCAATCTAAACCTACCCTGGTGCAACCTGAGACTGTTTCCTCTCACCCTAAAGTCACTCAGACACCTGAATTCGCAGGATTTTAAAAATACAGCTAAAAATGTATATTAAATTTATTCATAAGATCCGATTTTGTTCTTTCCTCCATCTCGTTGCTGCAAGGAAATCTACCTCTCCTTGAAGTTTTCACTAGCTTAGTGCTATCTTTTAAAATATATTAGAATTCTCTGTAAGAAGCATTTAAGATAAAAACAAACTGTTCAAGTTTTTATCTTATTACAGATAAGAAAGGATTTATTTGTTTTCACATACAAGCCCAAAGTCATTTCTGCTGCTTTACTTACCTGAACAAAAAAGTTCATACTTTGATTTTAACTAATATTAGCAAAAACAGTGGCTTCTTATTCTAGAAATGACATAATCTAGTTACAATGCAGATGATGGTGAATGCTCAAGAATGTTAAACAGACATTTTTCTCATGATGTTTTCTATCTACAGAATAATTTTGTCTTTGTTCAGCTTGATGCGATGTGAATTTGACAGTCAAATTTGAGCTATACACCAGTATCACTAAATCATCCACATGTATTCTAACTACTACTCTGTAAAGAATAACTGATTTATATCTTTATGTTAATTATATAGTTGTTATAATATATTGTTATTGAGGGCCAGAACAAACCAATTAAACTTTTGAATACTCTCTCTTTCGGTCTCTCTACCCAAGGATGTTAAATTGCATAAAGACAACCATATTTATAGACTGAATAGTCAAAACTTCCCATGTGGACGATCTGGAAAATTAATAACTAAGTTTAAATAAAAAATGCTGTCTAAGATGGGTTTCTGTCATTTGAGAGAATACAACATGAGGTATGGTCTGGCCTTTTTTACTGGCAGCCTGAGTACAAAAAGTTCTTAAGAAGTCAAAAGAAACTAATACAACTTCTCCAGCCTAAGGTGGTGGTCATTAACCTTTACAAACGAGGTCGCTGACAGAGTGGTATATGGATATGAGGAAGCAGAAAGTGGTGAAAAAGCAGAGCCATTTTCAAACAACAAAGGACAGTCTGAAAAGCACCACTAGAAAGACGGTGGCCTCTTCATCATTACAGAAAATTAAATAGGATTTAAAAGAAAATCGAATTATTTTTTACTCTCATTGTAGATGATTGGAGACATGACCACACACACTACAAAGATAATAGTTCTGCTAATTATTTATGAGTATCTATTAGATTTTGAAACAATTAACCTTATAACCTGTTTTTTTTTTAATAACTGCCAGTGGGAGAGAAGCTCTCTCCTACCTTTATTGTATGTACCTCAATGTCAACAAAACCAGAGTAACTTTCCCTTCCCTTTTCAGACTATTGTAAATAGACAGAGTTATTCTGTCTGTTCATGGGATGAATTAATTATGAAAGTTAATTTTACTACCACATAATAGCTTTAAGGCACATAATTATTCACATGAAAGACTATGAAAGTAAGTTTCTATGTTAGACTTTCATGCAATATGGACATTATTAAAAGTAGCTCGGTTAAATTAAGGTTGCTTCACTACTAATAGAAGAATAATGAGGAATTTGGGAATTCAAAAAGCATACAGTACTAAAAAACCCAAATTATGACACAGATAGATTCTGAAAGAAAACACTACAAATTTCAAAGCCTGTTAGTCATGGAACACTGTCTGATGAAAGGGAATGGCTGATGTACCTTGCAGCAGATTGAGCACAGAGACATCTGAGGTCCCTGTGTGGATATCCAGCTGATTGAAGCTTCCTAGCATACATAACACAGGGACTCAGAAATTACAACTGGCAATCAGGGATCTAGTAAAGCGGAGGACAAAAGGAGTTTATACAGGTGAGTAGTTTTATTTAGTACTTCCATTTCTGTGTATCCTAATAATAGTGGCAGAAAGATGGTGAGAAATCTTCAGATGTTCCAAGCCATAGCTGGCCTCACTTTCAAAGCTCGGCACTTCAGGGTGGCACCTGCTTGGGCTGTGAGGTCATACCAGACCTCCTCAAGAGCAGGGCTGGAGCTTTTGTGTACCACAAGACTTCACATGGAGCATCAATCAAATATTACGGAGAGTATTGAGAATAAAAAGATCAGTCATGAAATTATCAGCCCTGAAGGAAAAAGAGGGTCTCCTTCTCTCTCACACAAACATGAGAGTGCAGTTTACCACAATCAGTCTCAATTCTCTAAAGAAACTGTGGCTGAGTAAGTGCAGCCCCACAGGAAGGGAAGGATCTGAATGCCACCATGGCTCCATCAGGTATGAAAGTTCTCATCTGCTTTTGGTTCCCACAAACTGCACTGGCTGCAGAAGTCACTTACTGTTTAAGAAAATGGGAAAACACACCCTGGGCTTAATTTCTTTCTTTTTTTTTTCTAATTGTAGAATGAGGACCATAACAAGGTATGACTTGGACAATTCATTAATTAGTTCATTCATTCATTCATTCATTCATTCCTTTTGCTTTTGAAAATGGAAATTTCTCTACAGAATCTGAATATTGTTGTTCTCAATTTTTTTACAACAGCAATAATACAAAAGACACAACCAGAATCACAGGTACTAAGGCTACCTTTTTTCTGACACTATGGGTTTTCTAATTTGAAATATATTTCACTCACAGAAACAAAATGTCTATCAAAACAATGTTTGAAAATTCCCAGGTCAAGAAGCCTAGTTTCAAATGAAGTATTGTGTGAAAGATTTTTTTAAGTGTAAAAAAAAGTAAATCAAGAATATTTGAGGTAGGAATTCAAAACAGAATCTGATTATCTGATGTCTCTATGAATTCATCTTTTACCTGCAGAATACGCATCTTTGTCATCAGAAAGTAGTTGAAAACCATTAAATAAACACAAGGTGCACATAAGGGTAACATCTCTCCTGTACGCATAGGCACACAGACCTAACAGCACTTAATATTATTATTTCTCCTACATTTGTTTACAACCTTTAGGATACACCCTTGAAATGCTATTGATATTCCAATCCTGTTTTCATGAACCACTTGCTTCCACTTACTTCAACAGTACCTGCTGCAAGACACGCTTATAAATACTTTTAGCTGAAATGTAACAGGGTTATGTGAATATATGGACATCTGGGATTACTTCTCCAGTAACATATCCATTCTCCTATGTAAATATGAGTAAAAATTGCTTTTTTTTTTTTCTAACAAAGGAGAAGGGTTTTTATGACTCACTTGAAAAGAAACATTTTTCAAACTCAGAACTAAGTGTTGTTGAGTTTTGTGGCTAGGGAATAAATTTTGTTCTGAGATTCAGCTTGTAGAAAACTTGTGCAGAACCAATGCAGACAGAAGAGCTGGATTCCTTCATGCTGATTTCTCCCAGTACACACATCCTGTGCTTAAGGCAGAGGGTTTTATTCATGGTCAGCAATGTATGTGAGGTAGGACTGTGGGGCTCAGGGAAATGAATTTGGCTATTTACTAACTAGAACTCAGCCGAAGGGAGACTCTTTGCCTATGGGAACAGACAGGTTTCTGGTTATTCATTTTAAATGAAATGAAGAGCATATGGCACCAACTCAGAATAAAACTGCTGGGTATATCCTCTCATTTTTTAGAATAATATTTACTAGTAAGTAAATCCTACTCTCTTTGGGTCTGAATCTCCTTCCTAAACTGGAACCAGATGTAAATTGAGAGTAAGTCTATGCAAGCTGATGGTGTTGTTGACATTAAACAGTTTAAGTGGAAAGATGCTCTCTTTTCTCTGGGGATATTTTCTACATCTCCTCTTGTTAGTGAGAATAGTAGTGGTTGTTTGCTAGAAATTAGATGATTACACACTCTCTCATTATTCCTCATCAGGCAAAAGATGAAAATGCTCTGTTTCTTAATTCCTGGTATGTTCTAGTAGATACTCCTGAGAAAACTGACAGCTCATGAACAATTGCCATTAATTTAACAGTGCATTTTATTCTTGTTGGTAAAGGTTATTAGCAAGCTGGTTTATGTCTTTTATTTACGTGCTCTCCCTTGTAATTACGTATTTGCTTTTTATAGTTCCATCTTTACCAGGTTACTAGACTGTTTGCATAGTTTTTTCTTGTTTTAGAAATGCAAAATCATGAATCATGTTGTCAAAGAATGAATCCTGCTGATAGAATTTTTTTCTGGTAGCTTCTTTTGAACCATATTCATACTGCCCAGAAAATAACTTTCCAGCAAATTGCCTAGATCATGTAATTAGGCAGTCTGGTGTCTTTGGGGACAAGTGATTCAGCTTTTCACCTGGGTTGGGCAGCTAACTAATAAAAATCCCTATCTGTTAACACTAATGCTAGTGATACAAAGAAAGGACTGAGCAGACCTCTGCTTCAGAACTGCTCAGCAGGCACCTCCATCCACTCTGAATTCAGAACATCAGGTCCTGTCATGAGGACCAGCAATGGATGAGCTCTCTTTGGCTACTCTGACGAGCAGAGAAGAGCCCTTGCCCAAAAAAACTGGAAACATGAGGCCTAGGGTTGCTTACCCAGCAGAAAATTGAACCACTGCTTGTCTTTCTCTGGAGAGTTCTCCAGCTTCCAGGGGAGAAGAGGATAATGGTAAGACCATTCCACAGGCCTCCTGGTCAGGCTTGGCTTTAAGAGAGCAACTTAAAACTCACAGGGAAAAGACAGTGAACAAAAGGAACCACAGCAAAGCAGACTGCTGATGTGGTAGTCCTCCCACTCCTCAGACAGATCTCTGGGTATATATTCAGTAGGGGATTGTACCCGGATCAATGAAGTAGAGATCAGGGAGAAGGGAGATAGAAGTTTAGGGGGAGATGAAATGAAGAAGACACATTGGCAATGATACAGAAAAAATACCTTTGCCAGAACAAAAACCTATTGCAAAAAAACAGGTCCTTTGCCCGTAAGAAGCTTCACACCAAGGTTGCATTCACCTCCCTGGTTGTTCTGTAGGCCACACTCTTGGCCAGGGACAGCAGGTTTTCTGTGAGAAGCTCTTTGCAGAGCTGGAGCTTGGCAGTCAGACCCTCAGACAGCAGGCCCCAAACACCTGTGTCAAACTTGGAGGGCACTGCAGCCATCACTTCTGCTTGAAGGTCTAAGTGTCAGCCTTGGAGGATCAGTACTGCTGTCCTCAGCCCGTGAAAGCATTGGAGCATTTCTCACCGTCCTATATTGTGCCACCTACACAGTTAGTTCTACTTTATCACAATTATTCTCATAATAATTTTCCTAAGGAATATGTCTGAGAGTTAAAAATTAACTCAAATTACAAGATAAGTAGTTATTCATTGGAGGTGTAGTGCATTTCCAAATTAAAAGAGCATTTTAAACAAAGAATCAGATAAAATGTATTGCTTCTGTTTATTACTTAAATTAAGATTTTACTCAAATAATGTCTTGTCACTGGGGTCATAAAAGACAAAAAATATTTTTAAAATAATGTCTACAAAACTAGTTTTCCTCTTTATCAATAAATTAAATTATATTCATTAATGAACATCCATTGATTCTAATACCTGTTCTACATTTACTTCGCTATTTAAAAAATTACAATTAATATATTTTAAGCAAACTACATCTGTGCTGACTCTGTTGATACTAACAAGGAAGGAAAGTTACACACGAATGACTTAAAGTGAGAGGAAAAAACAAACCAAAGCAGTAATTGAAATTAACTCTAAAATACAGTTAATTGTTTCTCCCGGGAAGGATAAAAACTATGCGAGAGATTACACAGAAAGTCAAACTGCAGTTTCTTCACAAGCCATTGGAGTTCAATACACCAGTCAGAGGCATTTCGTTACAGCATTGCAGGAGAGGAAGATGTTTAACATGCTTCAGCATGCTGGGACTGGAGGTGACTCGCTGAATTTCAAGCTGACAGTTTAATGGTAAATAAACCATTTTCCCCTTGGCATTTTCAAATGTGTCCTTGAAACCTGAACACCTTTCTGCTATTTGCACTCAGCAGAGATCATGGATACCTTAGCAACTTGTGGTTTAGGATAGCTTTATGCCTAGGCTCAAACTGAAAGGCTAAATACATCAGCATTAAATCTGCACTGCTATGCAGAAGGATTTCAAACTGAGCAAAATGCAGAAATTATCATATATTTAAAAGGAATATATAAACTGGAAGTCCTGCTTGATTTTAAGACATCAAAATTCATGTTTTCATTTTCATTTTTCCCCCACAACTATGACTGCTTGGAACTTCATAGCTTTATTAAAAGTACCCCTATCAAAAGTATTGGCAGGATTGACTCTGCTCTCTGGAATTAAGAAATGAGAGGGTCAGAATTTAGCAACAATCCAAGACTTCTAATAAGAGGAATTTACTTATTAAACTCAGTTTTCAAAGAGAAAAATACAGGACTTATTTCAACTTGGATAAAAAAGTTCAAAGAAAAGTGAGATAAAGAATACTGCAGTGCTCCTGGCTGAGTTCTCCCAGGCTGCAAGAAGGCTGCAATGAGTAGCTGAGCATTAAGAAATGAAGCTGGTGTAAGTGACCAGAATGGCCAATGTGGTGCTGGCTGGTAAGCACTGCTGAAAATCTGAAAACATTGCTGATGCCATCTTAAAAACTTCTTTCCTGCTCAAAAGATATTCATAATAGGAACAGTGTTATTAACAAAACTCAATAGAAAAGAAGGGGAGAAAACTTAAATTCAAATATAAAATTCCTGTGATGTGTATAGTGCTTTCTAATGCACTTATTCCAGATTGACATTACTGTATGGAAGCAGTGTTTGTTACTTCTGGTTTCTAGATCTGAGCAGAAAGAGAAATACTGTGCGTGCTGCAAATGATACATTACTTTATTTTAGGCACTTTAGTCACTGAGATGCAACGTGTTTTAATACAATTCTGCCTAGCAACATGTTGAGAATTTACTGTCCACCCCAGAGTCTGGCAACATAATAAGGAAGAAATCATCATCTTTTAGCTATACCTATGTATGGGAATGTTAGCATAAGTTGGTTTGCTTTGACTAGTTTACTAAAAATAACACTTTTTCCCAGAGAAAAGTCCAGCTTCTGGATTAGTCAAAGGGATAAAAATGTGCTGGTAGTACCAAGAGCAATTACAAGCAAAGTTTAACAAGCAGTTGTTATCATGATGTATTTCTATAATAGAATGTTATGCAGGACAGGTCCTGTAGCTACAGTTCAGACATACAGTATCCATTTGATTTTTCCACAAGATAAAGAGATTATGAAAGCTCAGTGTCAAGTTTTAGTAACTGCTACGTGAGCCATAAGACTGAGGGAATTAATTTAGCATAAATAATTTTTTACATTAAAGATGACTGCAAACAGAGCACAGTTAGATTTTACATGTCCTTTCAAGAGAAACCAGGCACCTCAGTTGTCCTTTCCATGTTCTGCCGCTCCCCACAATTTATTTTTGATATTCCTGCCTATATTCTTGGAGTTTGTCTGTGTTTGTGGAAACAGTGTTAAAGAATTTGTAGGTGTCATATAAATTTTTCTGCTGTTTTCAGGTCCATAAGCATGCAAGGGTCTCAAAGGGACCATCTGTAGGGATAAGTATTTGCTCATGACAAAGCTAGTGATAGCAATAAGAATTAATTCATATTCAGAACTTCTGTCAACAGATCTCCATGTTCTACGGGGGATGTTTTTGTAAGAATAGGGCATGTGTACAATTTGACTATTTGTGTTTTGTGGGATTTCACCATTTTCTTCAAAGGATGTTCCATTGCTTAATAGAGCTAATTAAAATTGTCTTACTATTTAATCAAAACTTTCTTTGCTGAAATTCCAATTATTTCTTACCTTGTCACTTATGGCTAATGAGAACCATTCTGTTCTGTTCTTCCACACTCTGCTAGAAAGAAAGCTGTAACATTTCTCAGCTGTGGAAAACCCCCTACTATCTCTAATTGCAGACCTAGACAAATTATCACAACAGTTAATTACTGAATTCTCCACAACTCAATTGCCCTTCGCACTGAGGAATCTCTGAGTGCCTGGAAAATGTTCGCATGCTTAATGTAAATAACCTGATGTGCCACGGGTGACTGTCAGCCCCATCCTGTGAAGGACGATCAGTACCATGACTTCTGACAGTCCCTTTTCCTTAATACAAAACCTTCCTACCAATGTGTGTGGCATTAGGGCTTATTAAACAGAGAATTCTAAAGAAACAACAAGTATATTTTATTTCGTTAAAATATAAATCCAAGATAACCACTGAATATATCTCACTGGAGATGCTGATATAGGATGTTGAATGTTGAAATATATGTATCTTTTGTACATTTATTTCCATGGCCTCAGACGTGTTCATATTACAGGTCAACTGCAATGAAGAATGAAAACGGAGGAGCCTGAACAGACAGCGTATGCTCCTATAAAAGGCCTGGGATTCCTTCTTTCCGGTATATTTTAAAAACAGGTAAGATTGAAAGGTGTCCCTATATGAAGTGCTCCTGGATTTTTTTAGAGACTTAGATAGTGATCAGCCTTCTGGGCAGAATCAGGCCTTGAGGAGCATGATGTAGCAAATCGCAACTGAGAATGAAGGAACTCTCTGTGAATATAGTCAAGTGTTGTTTAACTGGTTTTCCTTTGTAGAAAGAGAATCTGAGCCTAGGATAACTTAATTCCTCTCATTTCCTCCAGTTTCATATCCCCCATTCTTTCACCAAAAACATCAGGACAAAATTATGACATCAAGAAATGAGCTTAAGTCACACTATCACACTGCAAAAAAATGACACAAGGAAATGATCATAAAGTCTATATTTCTGCTGTTTGACTTCTAAAATAGTCAATCTTCCCTTTTGTTAATTATAAGGAGATCTAGCTGGCAGTCACTGCTATTTCCTCTAATAACTGTTTTGTCTGTTTCCTTTAATTTCCTCAATTCAGTTTTCTACATTTTGCCCAGAATAATACCTTATAAAGCACACTAATGAAATGCTTCATTAACTGCTTTGTTTTGTTACTTCTGCCTTGGTTATGCCACTTGGAATTTGAAGTACAGAAACAGCAGTACACCAGCAATTGTGAAGGACTTTGAAACACCCTGAATGGAGGCACTCTAAGAATTCAGCTCTGAAGCTGCAACCTCTTCTTGTGACCATAACTGTTATGTTAGCAGCACTTGTTCAGAAAATGACATCAGCTGTTTGTTTTTCCACTGAATTAAAATATTTTTAGATTAGTTTAAAATACACACATGAAAACAACATGTCAATAAAACTCAGGAATACAGTTTTAGCTGACTAAACCTTAGAATTGTAGTTTAGAATAACCAAAATTACCTCATTTTCTAAAAGAAGAGCATGCTTTCTGGTTTACAAAAACTTGCAAAGCACGGGTAGTTTTAACCTTTTTTTAATTCGTCTTTTCAATGCACTGTAATAAACTTGATACTAAAAGCACTGTGAAGACATGCATTGTTTTAATTATGTTTCTCTTAATGGAGATAATGTTGAACAAATAGATACAGAAATATAATATTTTTCCCCTTTCTAAATCAGTAAGATACAGAAAATACTCAGATTTCATGTGTTCTTCATCTTGAGATGACTTTCGTTACGAGACAAGAGGCTTGGATTATTGGTTATATTATCACACTGTCTTTTTACAAAACAGTCTGTCTTCAGACAACAGGACATAATGAACCATAAATCTTTTGTCAACCTATAATTATGTACTTGCAAAGATTTAAGGAGCAATGCTCTCTCTTGGAATCTGACCAATGTTTTGAACAAGCATAACTGTTGTAGAGATATGTAAGTTATTTTAAGAATAAAAACAATCTCTTACTTGGTCCTCAAAGGAGATTGCCTGGGCAACATCTCTGGGAAATCCATCAATCACTATCCCCTCTTCATCAGGGATCTGCATTAATCTTTGCTTTATCTCAGTTATGGTTGTTTCCTTTCACAGAGAAAATAAGTTAGTTATTTAATATTGTGAAGGAAGTGTTCTTGATGGTGCACATTAATACAGCATGTATAAACTCTTGAAAGTAAATATTATCATAGGAAATGCTGTACCTGAGGGGCCAGTTCTCCAGTAGTAATAATTTTGGCAATTAGGCTCCATTTCCTATTGCTGCTCGTGCTGTGGATCTTCTTCCTTAACAATTCACCAACTGATATGTAGTTAAATCCATACCGTTCTGCTATTTTCAGACTCTGTGTTCCTTTACCACTTCCTGGGCCACCTAGTGTGAATTATAAGCGAAACATTAAACTAATGTTTCATCAGAAGTACCCAATCACACATGAAATCTTTGTTATTGGCACCAATTTTCCAAGCATTATTAGAGTAAATCTTGCAGTTGCATGACCTGTTACCAACCACTAGAAATGTGTCTCATCTACCGGATCATAAACATAACAGTTTGTAAAATGAAATTTAAAAAAATAATACAAATCCACTTGCAAAATAAAAATAAGTAGTCTTTGAGGCTTGACCTCATTCTAAAGCTGTTCCTGGAATGGAGTATTTCTTGATCCACAGTAGAGGAGCAGACAAATGAACTATTCCCTTCTTGAACTCTATGAATCCAGAGACAGAGACAGATAGTCTGAAGTGTACTCATGTCAGAAAGAATCATACTTGGTTAAATAAGCCAGTTAAATCAACTGGCTAGTCATGAAATGGAACTAATAAAATCTGCTCCTAAACATGCTTGTAAGAGCTTCTGAGGTTTCCTGATTTTAAAATACAAGAAAAACATTAAATAATCGTCTGAGATGTTTCCATAGTGATTTGGTATAAGGACTTTTATTGAACCATGCAATACCAGCTTCTGGTATTGATGCTTGAAGCATCTGACAGCGAAGAAATTAGGTTCAGCTTGCTGGACGACTTGAAGAATAATGAGACCCTTCAATATATACAGCACAGGCTGAAGGGGTATCAAAATCACAGAAAACAGCTACATTACATAGCAGGGAAAGCTGCAGGGAAGGTCAGCTGGACAGCAGCAGCAAGAATGCATCTAAAACAATCCGACCATGTCTGAACTGAAAGGACACGTTATGATGCGATGAGCAGAGAATCTGGAATCCAGTATGTAAAGCCAAGGAATTGTTTTGATACCAATAAATGTTTATGTATAGAAAAGTGTATGGTACTGAACAGTATAACACAGCAAATCCAAACCAAATGTTTTGATAATAGTTCCCAATCCTAAGTAGCTATAGTTTGGGGAATTCTTTTTGAGAACACTGAATTTTATTTCAACAGAAGAAGAAAAAAGATTTTTTTTAAATACACATTTTCTATGAATTTAAAAAGTACAGCAATGCAATGAAAGTAAATCTGAATACACTGAGCTTCTTGTTAGTAATCATGTAACTCTCTTTTTACATTATCTCTATTATTCCCGTAAATAGCTTTTAAGCATTTTTATAATCAATACAGTTCTGGCTGCAGAATAAGTTTTATAATATTTGTACATGTGTGCTTAGGGCACTCTCTGTGTCACCACGTTCCAACCTGCGCCCCAATATCACTGCCACAGAGCTTTCAGTGTCACCAGCAGTCACTTGGAGCTCTCTGTGCCCTGATGCTGCGATGCTGACGCTCCACCTGCCCTTTGGAACTCAGACCAGGAGCCATTTCAAGAGAGTGCACAGACAAATGTGCCTGTTGTTATCGTGCTCCCATACCCTGCCCACAGTTTAGTTACGCCCCTGGGAAAAGAAAAGGTTTTATCATTATCCAATTAGTTTAAATAATGTTTCTACAAGCATTTATCTGTAACATCCAACTAGGCAACACAGCTACAGATGTTCCTAAAACACACATGTTAAAAAATGAAAGAAAACCTGTATCTTATACAGTAAGATCACAAATGAAAAATATTTTTCTCTCATTCAGTTCACTTCCTGTTTCTGTTGTAAAAAGACGTAAGTTTCTCTCTTCTTTCAGCAGACTGCGTTAGGTTCTACAGATATTCTTCCATTTCAGTAATTCCAGGTGATCTAGACGGGCTTTGTTTTTTCAGCTTGGACTGTTTCTTTCATAGACAGCTTAGCTATCCTCTTTGTTAGAATAAAGAATGTTCCCCTTTTGTAGGGATGCAAGCGTCTGATACAGAAGGAATCATCTTCTCCACTCAAGTGGCTATAAAACACTTCTGCTCCAGTTCCCCCTGCTCCCTTTCATGCTCAGCCTTCCCCATGACAAATGCACTTCACCAAACCTTACAAGTTTTAAACAGACTATGTTGCACCCCAGCAATAATAAAAATGCAAAACATATATAGGTAATGTGCAGAAAATTAGAAACAAAAAAATTGGAAACAAGGAACATAGTGCTTGTGTTCCAACAGAGATACAAAAGTGCCAGAAAACCAGAACTGATACTTGATAAAACATCCGTCTGTAAAAGCATAAAATAGGTGAAAAACCCTGTTTGAAACAAGTAGATAGACTTCACACTCCTGTTAGGGAGAGCTTTGCTTTGCCAGTAAAGAGAAACAAACAAAAAAACCCGATAGTGTAGCTCAGCACTTCTGTTCTTTTAATTTGAATTGCAATCAGAAAATAGCTAAAAAAGTATTTGGTTTAATATTCTCACACATTTTGTTTTTATCAATCTGAATACATCCCTTTATATCAAGATGGTATCATCTGTTTACAATTTTAGGTGAAACATTCAGGTAACAAAATAAGGGAAAAATGATAGGACAGAATTACTTCCCACTGCAGATCATAATTTTTTGAACTTTATATCCATTCCTGACTCTTTGATAAATCACACTGACAAACTGTTCACAAGAAGGGAAAATCAATTTGCTTTTGTTTTTTGTTCTTTTCACTTATTCTGAGATACATTATTCAAGATAACTATGATTATTTTACATATTTCTAGAAGATGTCTAGACTAGGGAACACTTGTTGCATCTAAAATTTTGTTTGATAACAGGTTTCAAGTGAAGATTTGTATGCCCAAAACGTGTGACTAAAGCAGCTGTTTTAATCTAATTTTGTTCATTATTTCAATTTTGCATGTATTGTTGTAAATTAAGAATAAATTCATCTAATAATAAAATTTCTGAAAATACTTCTGACTTTAAAATCTAACTATGGAATAGATTTAACAAATCAATAGGCAGCTGCCTGCTGACAGCACTATGTTTGATCTAGCCCTTACACTTTGATCTCAAAAGGAAAGTGTAGCCTTTTAATACAAAGTAATAGATTTTAAAAAGTACAGCTTAAAAACATACTGAACTAAGGTGCTAATGACACCGGATAATTAATATTTTAAGATCTCTAAATTCAAGCTGTATCAACAGTAAAATGTATTTCTTAAAAGTATATTAAGATGCACATTTTTAAACACAATCTCATTTACTAGTGTTACAATGCCTTAGAAACTTTATTTTTCCAGTGATTCAGATGTGTGCCCTCCTGGCTGGTTCCATCTGATTTTTCTAAAATCCAGTCATGTACTTACTATGTAGCTTTATAGCTTTATCTGTCATCAGAGGTCTCTTCTGCAAACCCAGAAGAAGAACAAAGCCCCCACCTTCATAAGTGAGTTCTCTTTAGCCCTGGAGCTACCTGTTTCATTATAAGGATGATAAATTTCATAAAGCAAAGAAGTTGTAAAAACCTTTATGGAAGCATTAAAAAGATGTTGGGCTAATGCATTAATAAAGAGAAGTTCACTGACTATGCAAAGCAGAAGACAGGTTTACATTTCAGTCCCCTAAAAGTGACTGGGACCAGTACCACCTGAGCAAGGCAGGATGATTAGTTATCACTAATTAGACAGAAATACATTACTTAAGCGATTTTTTTTTGTTGGCATTTTATGCAAACTGAAAATACGCAACACATTTTTTGTGTGCAGTATCTCTTGAAATGAACAGTATACTTTTTTATTCATTTTTTCTCTTTTATTCAGTTACTCTTTCCAATATGTGTTTTTATGTGCTTTCTCAATAGGAAGTTGAATTTCAGAGAAATTGTCTTGATACTGTACAAAAATGGACAATAGCTGCTAAGCTACATACAGTATTGTGTCTCTATCAGATCACACTGTAATAGATTCAGAGAAGCTCAGTGGGAATATAAACCTGAAATAGCCTTTGTGGAATGTTTACAGTGTTCCCTATATAAATGGGAGAAAAGAAAAGCTCTGTAAAATCCATGGTCTGTTCCCTGCATGCTGGTGTTCAAGGATTTCACTTCAAATACACCCGCACTCAGTTCCAGAGGTGAAAGCCAATCTCTCTTTATCTCACCTAAATCAAACCTTCATTCATCACTCTACTGCAATTGAGCTACATAGATTTCAATGCATTAAGAGCCTTCTGTGGTCACTGAAAAGGAGCCAGTTATTCTCCTTTATGAAAAGGAAGGGTGGCTAATTAATTAAGATGAAAGAAAGGTATGTAAAATTTCTCCATCTAATTGCAATCTTCACTTTCAGCAATACATAGAGAAATTTGCATGTTGAAATCTGTAATCCTGAAACAAAAGATTAAGAAAATTCAAATGCCTTGAGCAATTGCTTTGGCATACCAAAGACACTTAAAAAAAAAATACTTGGTCTTCTGTTTTCAATCTATTCCAATATCTCGTTTCTGAGAGCTGCTGGATGTAGAGCCTAGAGGACACGCTGTTCCTAGAGATTCCACTCCATAGTACAGAGAAGACATCTCTGTTCGCTTTTACTTTACTGCACATATTCTCTGTTATGGAAGCAGTATATCTCTTTATTATGAATAAAGCTTTATAGACTAAAATTGTAATCCTCCATCACCTGGCACCTGTGCTGTAACTCTTTAAACCATCCAGAGAATTAGGCCTGATGGTAAAATTTCTAAAGACAGCTGTCTAGATGATAAGGGAACTAATGCAAAGAACTTAAATTCAAGAACAGAAAAAAATATTAATTTACACTTAACCTGCAGCTGTTTTTTAATAACCTATGTTTGTCTGAGGCTGGAAAGTATGAGCTGCTTAGAAAGGACACTAAACAGCTCACAAGAGAGAACCCGGGGAGAGAGCACAATTAACTGTTGTGAACTGAGTGCTCACTCTCTGTAAAGTTGGAACAGGATTCATTCGCCAAATGGACCTGGGGATTAATTTACCAATGCAATGAACTAGTGACTGTGTATTCTCACTCAAACTGGACATACCAATCATTTGACAAGGGTCTAAATATAGAGGAGAACAGTTCCCTATCACCTTTTTGAGTTGGCTTACACAATATTTTCAAATACCAATTTTTGTGATCAGCTTTGAGTATATCTATGGAGTGTTTTAGTTCAACCTGGAGCATGCTTTGGAAGAGCACTTTGGTTCACATGGTGCTGATGCCTTGAAATGCGTGAACCAGGTTTATGATGAAGTTAAGATGAAATCAAACTGGCAGATGTGCTCATAAGCAAATCATGAGCTGCTAAGAGGCATCCAGTCTACAGAACATGAGTGCAGGTGCTCACTGCAACCCCTAAAATTCTTGCAGTTGGGATGCTATCCCCAGCACTAACAATTTCACACTCTTAATTGGCCTGCATCACTTGCTATGGCAGATGGGAAAACTGTATTTAAATTCATATAAGCATTCAATGTATTTGCAGTACAAATCAAAAGGCAAAGTAGCAGAGATAAAATCTTGTCAAAATGACTGCCTTCGTACCTATGACAAGGATAATTTTTGGTCGAGGTCTCGCAGGGTCAAACACATCGTACTCCTCAATTAGCTCAGCAGTTTCAGAGAGGTCAGTGTCACTTTCTATGGAAAACTGTTGGATGGGAGGCAGTCGGTCATAGCGTCGGTAGGGGAAGTTAGAGTTATCAGGCATCACTGTAAAATAGTAAGATAAACTGGGAATTGTGGAAATAGACAGAAAATTCAAAATCTCTTCTGTATACAGATTCAAATAAGTATCATACATAAAGTATAAATATCTCATAATTTTACATTGTGTTTGTTGTTGCTATATTAAATATTTTTGGCCTCTATTTAATGGATTTATTAAATCATAACCACTCAGAGTCAGTTTTCTCTGCTGTTTCTTTACAAGCACATCAGGTTTTCTGTGAACATCTGCCCATAGCACCCAGAGTTCAGCAGTGGCCTCTGAGAAGCAAAGCTTTCTATTGTGCAGATAACCTCTACTATTAAGCAGGACTCTTTTAGTGATACATGTTGCACACAGAGATAGAGCCAGCATTCTTTCTGATTATTTTAATGAAATGTTGGATGGCAAGGAAAAATAACTATGGCAACTGAAAGATAAGCTAATTATTCTTTGTTAACATTACAAATAAAATAATTACAGGTATTGGTATGACATCTGCTTAGATTTTATGAGGTGCACATTTTTCTAAGAGTTTATAATTTACATTTTATTTAGTAAATTAGCATACAGCTCCAATGTAAAGTAGAAAAACCATGTAGTGCAACTGCACTGAAGTTGGTATATATGTCATCCATAAGGACCAACTGAAAATACAAGCCAAGTTCACTGTGTCACATCTGCCCCTATCTTTGCAAATGTTATAGGTAGGATACATGAAATCTCTCCACTGATGCATTAAACATTTACACAGTAAACATCCATCATTTGGCTGGAAAGTGATCACAATTTCCTCTCCTGTCTAGCATCCATTATGGCAGGAGAAAAACAAATGCCAAAAAGCAGGGAAACAGAATTCTTTTCTCCTTTACCAACAGAAAATCAGAATGAGGCATGATCTGCTATAGAAGTATGAATAAAATAATTCAGTAGTGGATGTAAAACCACACACAGTTGAATTTTTAAATTTAATACATTACCATTCCTGAAAAAAGACCTCCGGGATTGTCCTCCATTGAGTGGAGGCAGGGTCTTCTTTTCTGGGCTGACAAAACTGTCCCATTTCACTTTTTCTGGCCCTCCAAGCTCTTTTACTTTCTGCAAACAGCTTTCCAAATATTCAATTGGGTCATCGGGTTTGTAACACATTAATCCATTCAACAGACTCTGAAATGTAAGATCAGAAACATAGACTATAATGATAGATGCCAGGAAAAACAAGCACCCTTACTTTGCCTTTTACTTTGCACAGAGAAACACCACATTCCTTGATGTTCAGACTCTATTTCAAGCCAATGCGTAAAAGTGAGGCCTGCAAAAAATCAAATTATTATGGTTTGCAAATGTCATAAAAATTACTTGGAAAGGAAGCTGCTGGCTATGACTTTGTAGTTGCCTGCTTGCACTGAAATACAACCTGAAACTAGCAAAAAAGCCCTCTACGTTTTTCTTACAACTATCACTGGCAAGTATACGCAGAGCAATGTGCAAGCTAGAGAGCCCCAAAATTTACATATTCTTTGTAGTCTTTGACATCACTAAAATGTATCTTTTCCTTAAGGACCACTGCACCCACAAGTATCTCATCCATATTCTTGTCAACACTTACACAAGCCATGAAAAGAGGATTTTTAAAAATCATGAGAAATACTCAAATATCATCTTGATCAGTATTGGGGAAAAAAAAAAAAACAAAATCCCAAAATTCATAGGCCCTTCCTGATTTAATTGATCACAGATTCCAAGCCATTAAAAACCCTCTCTCTACAGTATTAATTCTTCACTCATCGTACTCATGAGCATTGTGGGGAGTGTGAAAGAAGGACTGCCAGGCCCTCTTCTGACACATTTCCTTGACAAAGTGATACATAAGTCATCCTCTCACCTCTCCACAAGACTGCTGCATCCAACCTTCCCTTAACAATACATGTCTTTCACGATGATTTCTGTTCTTTGTGCTTTTCCTAATTTTTGTGTGAATAAACTTGAGGGTCATAGTTGGTATTAGTAGTAAACATAAATATCTCCAATCCAGGATTTGATTAGCTGTTATCTACAGCTTATACAGCAAATGGTATTTACACATATTTGAGCTTATAAAATAGAATGTAATTTCTATGCATCTGTACCCTTACTATACTACTTAACTGATCACAGCAACTAATGGTGTATTTTTGCAGAAGATATGCACCAATTTATAAAAATCACTAGCTCAAGCTTTGAGCCTCAACAGAAAACCAGTTTTGTCTGCATCTCTTGTTAAACCATTCACATTCTGTGTAATTAAAACATTAGCACGCTCCGTGTCCTGCAATTTTCAAATATATAGAAGAATGTCTAGCTTCAGCACAGACAAGGGAAAATACATGTGTGTGTATGTTATATACAGATGGCAGGATGTCTGATCCGGGAGGGAAAAAATCCACATTGCACAGAGAAGTAATTATCAGCCATTAGCAGCAGGTAACTTGTAGGAAGCTAAACAAAACCTCACTAAACAGTTGCGGCTTTTTTCTTCCCCCCGCCCGATGAAAGACGCCCCTCGCCAGCATTCCTCGGCGCGCCTTTGCCCTGCGGACACCCAAGTTCTCTCCCCGCCGGCG
>VZRQ01007814.1:532040-565531 GCA_013397975.1 Machaerirhynchus nigripectus | reverse complement strand
AGGGAGCGAGAGTGAGCACGTTTTCCCCCGGCGGGGAGCGAGAGCGTGCGCAGGCTGCCGGGGAAAGTTTCGGGGGGTGCCTGCGGTGAGGCGCCGAGCGGAGGCGGTGAGGGGCTGTGCCTGGCGCCGAGCCGCGGGCAGGCTGCCCCGGCAGCGAGCGGACCGGCTCCCCCGGCTGCGCGGGGAGCGGTGGCAGGGAGGGCTGGGCACCGGTGTAGCGCAGAGGTGCTGGAAGCCTCCCGGTGTAACGCGGTCTCTGCCCTTGGCACGGTGTTCGGGCGTTTTGAGGAGCGAGACGTTTCATACACTTCGGGCTGGCAAAAAGCCACGGACTACGATCAGTCATGAGCATCTGTGATCGGCGAGTCACAGGAAAAGATCTGAAATCATCTCTGGTCTAGCCTTCTGCTCAAGGCAAGGGCAGCTCTTGAGGTCAGACCAGGTTGCCCAGGCTTTATCCAGTCTCATCTTGCAAAACCTCCCAAGGGTGGCGACTGCAGAGCCTCTCTGGGCAACCCATGCTTGTCCGGCCTCGATATTAAGAAGGGTTTTCTCCAATTCAGTTATCACCTCCCATGTCTCAATTCGTTTCTTGCCCACCATTGTGAAAAGCCTGGCTCCATTTTCATAACAGTCTCCTGTCAAGCCTTGGAGAGCTGCTATTATGTGCCATCTAAGCCTGCCACAGGCTGAACAAGCCCAGTTCCCTCTGCTTGTCTTCAAGAACAAGGGCTCTCGTCCCTTACCATCTTTGTGTCTGTCCACTCAACTCAGAATCACAGAATATATTGAGTCCAACTTGTAAGTGAGTGGCCTGTACAGGGATCACTCCAGTTTGTCAACATCTGTCTTACTGGAGAGCCCAAAACAGGGTGCATTGCTCTGGGGAGTGTCAAGTAGGTGGTAGCTTCTGTGGTACTCTGTGGCACACTGGAATTTAGACTAGAGTATTTCAGTTGCTGAAGTGTTCTGTACCAAGTCTGATTTTCCATTTAGTTTTTAACTTTATTATCTTTCTGAACAGAATATCCTTGTAGTTGCACTGAGGCACGCCCTAACACAAATAGGTTACATAATTGCAAGCTTATGAACAACACTGAACAACTGCTTTCCATATGTACAAGCTTCTCTCTCTCAGCTGCAGCCACGTTCCTTGTTTTGCTGTTTCTGTAGCTGAACTGCCCTCTTTCCTCAGCCCGGCCTCCAGCTTTTTATGTAGACACTTTCCTTTCTCCCAGAGAGGCTTCCAGTCCTTGTTCATTCCATGAGCTACTAAATGATGCCCAGAAGGAAGTCCCATGATCTTCTAATGACAAATTGGACTGGTTGAGTTTTTTAAGTCATCCAAATACTCCCAGAAGCTTCCATGTAAAGGGCAGCAACTAACGTCCCTTCACAGCAATCAACTGATGGATGGCCCACAGAACCACAGAGTGGTTTGTGTTGGAAGGGACCTTAGAGATAATCTAGTTCTGACCCCCTGCCATGGCCAGGGATGCCACTCAACAGATCAGGTTGCTCAGGGCCCCATCCAACCTGGCCTTGGATACTTCCAGGGTTGGGGCACACACAACTCTCTGGGCAAACCTGTTTCAGTGCAAAGCTACTGGAAAACCACAGCTGAAGTGTCTCTGCGAGGTTTGGCTTAGACAATTAAAAGCCTTTCCAGCCCCAGCTTCTATGAATCCAGTGGTGTCTACTTAGAGAAGCTGCAGTCACTGAATTGACACTTCTCACATATGTTCAAGGAAGACGTTGGTCTTCGCTGAGAGTTTAATCAGCATTCATCCGCAGTTTTTCTCATCCTCCCATAAAATCTGGATGTGGCTTTAACCCTACATTTTTCTGTTAAAATTTTAATCCATCCAAATGTAAATTCATTGAAAAGCATACTACTTTAATTTTGATTGAGTAAAATGAGTAGGCTCCAATGTCCTAATCAAAAGACATGAGATATAATTGTTTTTAACAGACCTTAGATGAAGCTTGACAAGAGGAAGATGGAATTAAATTAAATAGATATTTTCTTAAAATAAGATTTTGCTAAGGAGGGCTAATAGAAGATGCCATTCTATTTAGGAACACAGAGGTGTGGTTTTGACATTTTGTGGGTTTATGTTTTTTACTTGTTCCTTGATACAAAAAAAAAATCATCTGTATTATCATTGTCTTGGATAAATTCCATTTACAGGCTCTCAGAATATATATTTTAATGTACTCAACATTTATGGGTATATTAGTATCTCATCCAATGTCCTGGTTTGGCAAGAGAAAAAGATTTCCTTTCACATGCTTTCCATGGCATCTTCCTCAGGAATGTGAAATATGTTTGTGTAAAGTCTTGTCCTACTTGTTGTTTTTTTACTGTAGGCTTCCAGGCATTTTGCTCAGTTAGATATTGCTAACAGAAAATAAAATAACAGAAATAACTGTCCTGCTATAAAACTATCCTCATTATGCACACCTTCATTATTGTTCAAAATGTTGTTTTGTTGCACAAAATCAAATTCTGTGTTGCAGAAATTACCACCTCAGAACAAACACAGCCATTTAGGAAATCTATCAGGCTGAATGTGTGAAATGTATCTGGAAAGGATGTTTTTGAATCAAATAATGCGGTACTTCCTTCTAGCAGCAATTTGTTATGCGTTTGCTGCCAGAAGAGTCCCCATACTGAAGCAGGGTCACAGGTGGAAGGCTCTGAAGAACATTGGCAGTGAAGGATTAAGCACAGATGAGCTCAAGAGGCACAAAAAGCTGGGTTATTTGTTGTGCAGGTAACAAAGGGAGCTGTTCGAAGGTGAGCTCTTTGTTGTGTAAGTGTCTGATCAAGAGTGCAGGTGCGAGTGTAGTGGTCTTACTGCCTTCGAAAATAACACAGGATGTAAAAGTGCTCAAAGGAATGGGAATTCATTTCAGCTCCAGGGCACTGCCCATTCCTGAAAGTACAGGCAGCTCTTCAGGGTACTGGGTGAGGCAGAAGGATCACTTTGGTTATTTCCTACCTTTTTCAGGGGGAAGAAGCTACAATAGAAAGAACAAAGTTTTGCTATCTAAAGGATAACATTGCTGAAAATTCATCTTGAAAACTTCTTATGGATCCTATACCACTGGGCAGATTCCATTCTCATTCCTCTTGTTTCCTCCAGGAGCTACATGAAGCTGCACTAATACAAAATTATTATTTCCAAGGATCAGCTGGAATATTGTGTTCTGGGCCTTCTATTTTTCTTGGTTAAACCAATTATGCAACACCCATAGCCTTCAGTCAAACCTTAATTAGGTTCTGTGTTTTCAAAAATCATTTCAGAATACTCCACTATTTTATAAACTTTTTTTTTTTTGTCTAGTGCCTGTTCAAGAACTAGTGGCTGGATTTGTCACACAAGTTGCTGCTCTGCTAGATGCCTTTATTAAATCAGAACCAATATCCTTGGATTGATGTGCTTATACAGGCTGATATATGGACAGTTTGAATTTGTAGATTCTGTAAGTAAACCAATTATGTGCAGCCTTTTTAATAGAATATGCTGAACTATATGCTTCTGATCCAGAAGTGATATGCATTTTAATGTAAATTCAGAACTTATTTGCAGCCCCATATTGCATTTAGTGTGGTATAAATTAATCCAAAATCGCTAAAATGATCTTTTCATTTTTATGAGAAATCCATTTCTGAACTCTTTTGCTACAGTGTTGTTAACTTCTTTTTAAACCTGATGTTTCCCTCACCTTTTTTTCCACTCTGATAGACCTTTTTCCCACTGGTACCTGAACATGTTACTTAAGTGAATTAAATCACTACTTGAAAAGTAGTGTAAAATCAACCAAGCAAAATCTGATCTCTGGATCTAGATTTCACTAAGTCCCAGAATTAATATTTTAGGTAAATTTTGTGGACACCAAGATGGATAGAACATGGGAGGGAAGAAAGAAAGAAGATCGTGCCTCTTACAAGTTTGAGGATGCAAATTTCAATCTGCTGAGACAAAAACATTTTAAAGAAATGCTATGATCAAGCCATTCTTTGTTATGATAAACTAAATAGCTGCACTTTTTATTTTCCAATTACAGAATAATCATTCTTGTGACACTTCCCTGAACACTCCAATTTATCTACATGCATCTTGAGCGGCATACTGAGGCGTCAAACAGGACACACTGTTCCGCTGTTCCAGCCTGCCTGTGACACCCTCACTGCCCTCATTCTGTTGTTTTCCTGCTGATGGACTGAATTCGTGCCCTGCCGTGGTGTTGCAACAGGGCTCACCCTTAGCTGGGTACCTGGCACAGTCCCAGCAGCTCTGCTTTCCACTGTTTTCTCTCACAGACTCCTCCACTGGAGCATCAACACCTGCACTTTATACTTTGATGTATGACTTCATAGATTTGCTTGCATCCAGTTTACCAAGAAATCAGCGTGCTCAGTAGCAGTGAGCTGTCCCCTCTGGGAGTTCCCACTTCCCAGGTCTTTGTTACCTGTCACTGGCACCAGTGATTTGCTTTGGTTTTGGTAATCAATGCAAACATTATACAACACATGGTCAAAACACAGTTCCCATGGGACCAGAACAGAAACTCACTTAGTATTTCCCATTTACGCTTCACTTTTGAGGCCAGTCAATTACCCATTAAATATATATACATGTTAATTTTGATTCACTCAGGTTTCTTAAAGAAAACATCTTGCAGCAGTAAGTAAATGCTATCAGATCAGCACTTTTTTCTTCATCAGCCCAAATAAACCTTCCTGAACAAGTATCTGTGAATAGATCTGAGAGGATCTTTTTTTCAGAAACTGGCATTGACAGACATTAATTAAATTTCATATAAGCTATATTCCAGTATGTTCTTATCAGTTGAGATTTTTCACTAAGTTCCATGTTAGATGGCCAGGGCTGTAATTCCCTGTGCCACCACCCTTAGAAAGTACTGGTCTAGCATATTCCCAGAATGTAAATATTTCAAGAGTCCTTGGAGCCCCTTTCCAGTTTTTCCCTTTCCTGTCCTTTCCAGCTGTTTTAAAACTCTGATACAACTTATCCAAATATGCAGATTTACTCAGTTATTTTCAGTGACTACTATTTATAAAACTTACTTGACTACAGTTCTAATGGAGAATGTTTCATTATCATGCTGTGGTATAATTACATCATCTGATCATTTCTCTATATACAGAATAGAAATATTTAGTGAAGTCTTTCAATTGCTTTTGATGAATCTATGCAAGCATATTGCACTAACATTGTAAGGATCCTTTTCTTTCTTTCTTCAGAAAAACAGCTCTTTTAAATGCTTTTGCACCCCTCTGACCATTGGGTTTTATGTCATTTTGTTTCCCTTCTCATTTTTTTAACAGTTCTTCAATCTCTCACATGTATTTCTTGCAGCTACTAGTATTTGCAATAGATGTTTTTCTTATTCTTATATCTCTTTATTTTCACGGCAAATTGCTGCTTTTTTTCTTTCTTGTTAACATTTCTTAAATAACTCCCAATTTTAATGCGTATTTTTGTATTTAAGTTTTTATCCTTGATTTGGTTTATAATAAGTAGATAGTATGAGGATATTTTACAGCATTATGTAACTTAATAAATTCAAGGTTACTACCTCAGAAAGTCCTTAAATCTCTGAGAGATGAAAAGCAGGAGATCCTGTAGAGGTTTTCCTTGCCCCTAAGACAGCTGATCACTACCTGGGAGAACACAGATTGAGGGCTTACACAGACTTTCTGTCTGATCCATTACAGCTTCTTGATGCTTTTTGCTTTTATTTTATGTCAGTTAAACTGAATCTCCCCCTCTCCCCACAGTGTTATAGAAACTGTTATTTGGGAGGATTATTTTATGTTCCTCAATTACCATTTTTCAGTAACTGATTAATAAATACTCCGAATCAGTGGATACTGAATTTTCAAAAAATTATAAATGTGTGATTTTTTTTTTCCAATGAAGTCCTAAGGATCCAATCACAGATTTTAAGGTTCTAATCTATGTGTTGCCCCCAGTTAATGATTTCTGTTCATCTAGTTTACTCTTTATGAGCTCAGGGAATTTGTGTAGCTGTAGGAAAAAACACCAAAACAAAACACAAAAAAAAAAAAACGAAGCAAAATTCAGTCAGTAAAACAGGCTTGAACTGGATAATGAGTTGTGGGTAGTGGTGGTGGGAATAGAAAAGAATTCAAGCACAGCTATAGGCCTCATCTTGGGAACACTATGGAGCTCAAGATCGTTAGAAAGTACAAGTCCCTGGACTTAGAATTTGTGGTTTATTTCAGTGGTTAAATGGACCAGTGCCTTATAATATTATTTCTATAACTTCTTATTCACTCATATAGTGAAAATCTTCCCTACTTGAAAATCATCTTTCACAAAGTACAGCTCTTGAAAAGATAAGTACCTTGACTATTTTTTTTTAATAGAAAGGTAAATGAATTGCAAGTAATACCAATTTCCTGTATGAAGGGCTTAGAAAAGTCACATAATGATTTCAGGGACTGCTCATACTGAGAAACCTTCAACATTTTTTGATGCTTATATCTTTACAGTGGCTCAAAACATTGTGATGTCAAGTCAAAGGGAAAAAAGTGCAATTTAGTTCGATATAATTTGTTCTTACCTAGGGTCAAGAAGGATTCCTGGATGGGCTATTTTCTTGTATGAAAGGCATTTATAAATACAGATTTTTTTTCACCACTCAAACACGAGGACCATTAATTTTGGTCAGGTACATGCTTGGTACACGTATGCCAAAGAATAAAATAAAGGTTAAGGAAAATCCACCTTGTTTTAAAACATGGCAATTTTTTTATAATTAGAGTTCACAATGGAATAACATCTGCATGTTCTGTTGTTGAAAGTGACCATGTAGTATTCTGGGAAAAAGTAAAGCTGCCTATTTTCATATTCAGTGTGTATCCAGTATTCAGCACAGAGCATTAGCTGTCAAAATGTTGGTCTGCCACTGGTGCTTACTTTTCCTTGTTAGTTTTTCTAGAGCTAAAGCTCTCTCTTTTTTTAATATTCTATAATAAAGTGGGGAATGACTGTCCAAACCCTCTTTTCTAGACCCAGGAAGGCTGTAACTTTGGCAGACATTGGCTCACAACTCTGAATTCTATTGTAAGGTATTGTATTTTGGGAGGGGGGGAGGATTTTAATTTTGCCTAAGTCATTTTCTAATGATCTAATGTTCTTGAACTCATCCCTTTAACTTCTTGTTCTTGCATTGCAATGAATAGAATGCAGTATCTAGAGATTATGATATGCACATTATGTAATAATTAAATACAAATCAGAACAGAATGTAGGCAAGATAAAGAAATTGCACCTGGAGATACAATGGGGTAAGTTGAGAGACGTGAGAGAAACTGGCAAATGTTTTAACCATAGAAATGTTTTAATGTTAATTTGAAATTCATCCTTTCTGCTGACATACAGGAGCATTACCTGAATTTAGTCACCAACTTCAGTGAATGCTTTCTTGACAGTATAACAAATGAGAATTGGATCAAACACCTGTTTTCCATAGAAGCTGACACCCTGCCAGATGGCTGATTAGCAAAGATAACTTTGTTGATGGAACTATCACATGAGGGTTGAACTTGGGCTCAGGTTCAACATAGCATGGGTTGAGAACTTTTGGCTAGATGGAAGAAAAGAGTTTAGCCTAGTATTTGATAGAACCTAACACCATGTGGCTTATAACATTTGAAATTACTAATAATCCTCAGATGCTTGTTGAATCACCAAGACCTTTCTTTTTCTTGTCATGATACCCAATAAAATGAAGTAGTTGTTGAACTGCAAGACCCTTGGCTCTGCCTTACTAATACCTTGTAAGAGATTAGGCAGTTGTGCTCTGGAAAGCAAATCCACCTTGGCTGGATGTTAGAGTCATGACAAAAGCCAGGGTTCAGAAGAAGTTAATTAAGGATCACTGTTTTCAGGAGAACTCCTTACAAAGTTCTGCTCCCATGTGAGCTTCTTATCAGAAGAGGCAGGTTACTATAAAATGACACAGCTAGACAAGTGAGAAACTCAGTGGCTGTGGCTTTCTAATTTATTAAAAAATTTTCAGGAATTTAAAAAAACCCTTATTTTAACTCTTGGGTATTTGACAAAGTGATCACTGGCTTACAACTGAGTTGGTACTTTTTGGACAAGACTTGAATATTCAAAGATCCCTTAAATTACTTCTTCCCTTACAATAGTTACAGCTAAATCATCTCTGAATCAGTTTTGGAATAGTTTTTTGAATTACTCTGTAGTGTAGCTGACATTTTTCTGTATACATTGATTGAAAATTATTGATTACTGGCTTTCTACTGGAACCCTACTCTATCAGCCTCTGGGCTAGGGAAAAGGAAACATGACCTGTAGAGGTAGAATGTACAGCTTCCCTAGATGACTTCTTTTATTGAAATATGAGCAATTTCTGGAAAAAATATCCTGGTTTTACCATTCAATATTACCAATACACACACAGACATACTACCAATCAAGTACCTTGACTAGATTTATGAACATATGAGGATCTCCTGTGAGAGAGAAAATATATTTTGTCTCTATAACTCAGAGGAGATAAATAGCATAATGAGTGAAGATTAATTTATTTCACAAAAGGATTTGAAAACAAATATGGCAAATTTAGACCATCATAACTAGACACAGAATCACTGAAGGAAATGGAAAAAATAGTTCATACTGTTCTGGTTCCTAGGTGAGGATATAAAAAAGGCAAAATATGTTCAGTCTCCTTAATTCTATGTGACAAAAATCAATCAATGGAAAAGAATCTGTATTAAAAATGCTTCTTACAACATGGTCATATAAAGGAATGTAAAAAATTAATTTTTTTTAATCTTGTGGAAATATGCAGGCAAACAGAATCAGATGAAAGCAAAAATGATTATAAATCAGCAACACCCCAAATTTTTGAATAGTGTTTGAAGTATCCAGGTTCAAAATGAAATAAAATTAACAGACTGCCTTGAGATCTTTCAGTAAGAGGTGCTGTATAGCTAAAAAGCATTAATTATTTTTACATTTAACAGTGTCAAATGATTACCATCTTTATTTTAAAGCTAAATAGCAAGTAAAATTATGTACCCATGACATCATGTAATGATTTTGATGTCATTATTCTAAAAAGAATAGCCTTAATTTGTTCTGTTTGTGAAACTTAGATCTGGAATCCTTACATTTCTGTACCTGGTAAAGATAGGTATTATTATTTTTTGGGATATGTATTTAATATGCACATGCAGCTAAAATGCAAGAGTGTTTTTAGCAGTTACATAATATTATAATGAGAGAAATTTTGTTTAAGGAAATGTTGATAACTAAGAGAGTGCAAGAAGGTGATTTTTGCTGAGATAATACTTTTGTAAATGCATCCAGTATGGCACTGATTAATTGAAACTGATTGACTGGTTGGTGTCTTTTCTCCATGTGAAAATTAATCACCTTGAATGAACATGTAAATTCAAATGCCTGTCTTAAAATGTAAAAGGTCATTAACTGCAGTAAATGTAGCTTTTACATTTTCATGTAATATAGATATTTAGCAGCTAAAACAACTAATTCAGGGTATTCAACTAATTCTGTGTATCTANTAGCTTTTACATTTTCATGTAATACAGATATTTAGCAGCTAAAACAGCTAGTTCAGGTCACAGGATAGATACACAGAAATGACAGGCACATATTCATGTATTGGTAATTCCAGTTATCACTAGGTCTTTCTCTTGATGGTCTCTTTCAGTTAGAAAAATCTCATCAGGATATACTCCTTAGCACAAAGATAAAAGACAGGAAAAACCGAGGTGCTTGGATTCTTTATTCATGAGTTGCAAAACAATATAGAAAAACTTTCATAGATTTCATAACAATGCATTCTTGTGTGGGCAGTTCTCCTCAGTTTGCACAATATCCTCATTAACTTAAGCCACACTACTTGGCTTTTAAGAAAGGAAGTATTTGGTGGGTTGACAAGTCACTGATTTATTTTCTTGTTGAGTATGCTATTTGTTTTTTCCCAGACTTTCTGCTTAGTAATAGCTCATTTAATTTTTAAAGTAAAATTGCACTGACTGCCAGCACTGTCATGGAGAAAAGGCCTTTTACCAACCTGCACAGAAAGGAATTTCAAAAAAACTTCATTTTTATAAATCATAGCAAAATCTTGCTGCCAAGCACTGTGATTTCAATTTATTAAGTAATTTTGGCATTTCTGCCTGGGAAGAGTTTCTGGTAAATGAGCTCACAGAAACAGATACTTTTCATTTCCAAGAGCATGGGGTTAGAACTTGTAGTTTGTTGAAGGATACTCCATGCTTAGTTCAGCATGAGCACTTCCCACCTGATCCACAGCAGCTTTTGCAGTATCCTGGTACATGAAGCTAAAGAGAGAACAAAATTCTCTCTGCTTTACTCAGTTTGAGTAGACAGGGAAATTACTAAGGTTTGCTGACCCACTGCCGAGCAGCTGCTTTATAAAGTACAAGTAAGCTTTTGTCTAAAAATTTGTTGGGTTGTTTCAATCTACTCTTCCCCACAACTCCTGGATCATCATCATCATAATCATGCATATTTGCATTTAAAAATATTAAATTATTCCTTTCATTGAGAATATTTCCCTAAATTCCTTAATGGCCTGTTTTTGGATTTGTCCTTAATTTTGCTTCTCAAGTGCACTCTCCCACTAATCAGGTCTAATAACGTTTCAGTACCCATCACACACTGATCTGCATAACCTTTCCTGGTAATATACTGGATTCAGTTTTAGTCACTGTATAAATATTTAACGTTAATCAATGTTATTGTACTTGGAGTATGAGTAACCTTTTATAACGTCGACTCAGGGCTCACTGTAGATCTTATTTCTAATAAGATTTTCATAACATTAACTTTTTTCAGGTAAAGCTGATGTGCCTTCAGCCTTTTTTTCTAATGTTTTGTGTTTGTTTTCTTATATAGCTGACGAGTAGTCCTCAATGGAATGCAAAACCCCTTGCTTGCAAATGAAGACAATCACTTGAAAGACAAAAGGTTATATTTAGATTGCAGGCTGAAGAGCAGTTTGAGTACACACAATAGCTTTAAGTATTGGTTTGGGAGCTAAAATTGGTTTGGGAGTCTATCAGCAATGCTGCCCTTTATTTGAGTTAATTTAACCAGCAGAGCTGAGTCTACTTCAGCTCAATCCTACAGGGAGGACTTTCCTGAGACACTCAGGTACTTGGTGTGTTTGGGACACAGGAGAGATTTATCACAGAGATGTCAGAATTGGCAGTGGAATAAAAGTGATGACTTCTTAGTGATTCTAAAACACACAGTGTTATATCCACTGCTTGAAGTCAAGGGTGAAACTGGTTCTAAACTTAGCTTTATTTAGGGCAATTCAATTAAAATTCTTATCTTGTTCCTAATTAAGAAGCCCAAGAATTTTCTATTTGAGAATGAACCCTTTTGAAATATTAATGAAAAAATACAATGGGGAGGGTAATTTTAAATAATGTTTTAAACAGATAATACATTTGGGGGGTGGGGGGATTTACTGCTGTCTTTTTCACATATTTTGCTCTTTTAACAATGCTTTGAGAAAATATTTTCAACTTTTTCTATTGAGAAAAATACTGATGCACAAAGACTAAATGTGATGCACCTAATAAACTACCTCAATAATCTGCCACTGTTTTTCCATGTCTTGTTTTCTTGTATTTTACCTCTTTTTTTTATTCCAACAGAATAAACCGTTGGTTGGTAACTTCATGTCTTCTGAAATGGTTTGTTATACAATTCAACAGTATGGAAATTCCACGCCTGGTAACATTTACATCATTAATGACAGAACATAAATGATGACAAGGTAGAAGGTTAATTCATTAAGAACAAATGTCAACTGAATTTTATTGTAGGCTTCAAGGTTTTTGCCTGTGCTCTATTCTGACCTCAAAAGGCCTGTAAAACATTATGTCTATAATCCCACTTTGTAAATAACAGTAACAAATAATGTCTAGTTTGATTCCAATGTAGAGTTAAGCCACTTGATGCTATGGATGAACAGAAGTGTATGGTTACTGTGTTTAGCCAGAGTACAAAGAGAATCTATTGATAAACACCCTTGAGTACAATTTTCAGCTCAGTAAAATTAGAAGCAAGGCTTCTTTCAAATCATATTCCTTTGGAAGTTCTGTATCTATTGCTCTCACCATATTAATTTTGCCTATTTCTTATCAGTATCAATTTGGTATTGTAAATATTTTCAAGGTATGAACATTCTGTAGTCAAGCCAGTCGTCCATTAACAGAAGGGGAAAGAAACCCAAATGACTAAGGTCAATCAATAATTTAATTACTGTTGTTTCATTCAGTTTCCATATTTGCAGACAGCCATTTTATCAACTGAGATACCAAACTACAGTAGACTTGTTTTGGCATTTTTTTAATTTATTGTATTGACAGCCAAAATGAAAAAAGCAATAAATCTGCATTTTAAAGTGGGACAGCAGAGTCGAGCTATTATTGATGATTCCTTAAGGATCACTCTTGTTGACTTACGTCATTGCAAGAGCTTCTTTTAATTTTTCTTTTGGAAGCATAATAAATACAGCCAAAGATATATTTTTTTCTCTTATACAGTAGACAATTATCAAACAGTACAGGCAAGTCTAATACAAACAGGAAAGCAGACACAGAACAGTGATCAAGAGTATAGAAGAGATACACTATGATACAAGTAGGTAATATAATCAAGGTTAATACCAAAAAAATATACGGATATTTAATTGGTATTTTGCTATAGAAAACCCCCCAAGTTTGTGACCAAAAAGTGTCAGGTGAACTCTAGTATCATAAATCCCTGTTTTAGGAGCTCATGGGGTTACACTTGGGATTGCTGCTCCTCCTCGGTGGAAGGCAAGGCTTGTTTGCTCCATGCTGGACAGAAGCAAGCTGACAGATGGCTCATACAGGGCAGTTTCTAGAGGGTATAGATTAGAGGATTAGGGCCTCAGCAACCTGCTGGAGGAAGAAAGAATCTGGAAGGGCACCAAGATGTGCACTAATGTGAATACCAGCTGCAGTTACAGCAGCTTTTTAAACAGTTGTTTTAATTACAATTTGGGATACCCATTTGGTGTCCTTTCTAATTACTCACCATGAAGTACAAGACACATTGTGGCAAAGGTCAAGCTAAAGACACTCAAAGCATGAAAAATAATGTTATTAGCATGGAAACAAAGCAGAATGAAGAAACAGAAGCAGACAGCATAGAGCTTTACTTCTAGACAAAAAAATATCCTGTACAGGCATGGAAGCATGTACTGAGAGCAGCCTAAGGGAATAAAGATGAAAAAAATGAGGACAAAGCTGTTGGTACTGTCTTACTGGAGAAAAAAAAGAGAAGTGATACCACCTCCAGGAATAATGCCTGAAGCGCTGGCACACTCATGCATGTCTGATGAATGCTAAAGCCCATGAAAGACTGAGCCTGTAAAGAAATAGAAGCCAGAAGTAGAAGGAGAAATAGATCCATTAGAAAATACACTCGAGCAGGCTAAGGAAATTTAGAAGGCAAACCAGAGACAGACCTAAGAAGGTGATGCACTGTATTGCACAGCATATAAATCAGAGGGAATAATGGCCTTTCTTTTGGAATATTTCAATGAGGTTGTGCAACTGAGTTTGCCTTAACTCAGTGCTGTCTCTGCCCTGGGATGGAAAGGCAGCAACATGACCTGAACACCTACAATCAAAGAGTACCCCCTGCAGTGTGGCTGTGGTTGATCCCAACACTGCTCACACACTGCGGATGACACCAGGGGACACAAGAACAAGGAGTTTGCAGCTATCCTTTTACACGAGGAACCAGCTGAACCTTCCTGGCGATTGCAAACCCAGCTACATGTAACCATGAGAAATACAAGTGATCTTCCAGGTAAGGAAAATTTGCTGCAGTTTTGAGCTGTGTTTGTATCATTCCAATACCACATGAGGGTTTTTCCACTTTTTCCATTTATTTTCTTATGTAGCAAATCATACACAGTGACCTTTAAAGAATGCTATTAAAACTATAAAGTCTAGCATTCCAGAGAATGAAAAAAATTACAGTCTCTTGTGATACAAATTTCAGGAGGTTCAGGAGTTTGTAAGCACACAGGATGATTTTAAATTTTATTCAGAGAAAAGATGTTCATTACTTCTCATGCCAGGAATGTTTCTTGGTAAGTCAAGAGTCACCTTCAGGGCATATTTGACATAACTTTTCACATGGTACAAACATCAGGACTTGTATCTGGTTCAAAGATGCATCATCAGGATACAGCTGCTGGCATGATTTCTGTGTGAAAAGGTGCATGTTACCAAAGGATGAATATTTGTAATAAATGCAAAGAGCAAGGAAGTAAGCTTAACTGACAGAAATTCAGTCAGAGGCCCAGACCTTCTGTCACATGTTTTCTGGCCAACTCCACATGGAAGCTGAAAGGTAATATGGTGCTATCTGAGTCAAAGTGCATGAAATCAACTCACCGGTTTATCAGACTGCATGAATACATGCTTGGAGAGATCCTTTAGAATTATCCTTGCCTATCCTTTAGATTTACTGACACATCTTGAGCACATCTGAGAATGATCAAGAGCCCTAAGTGGAAGCATTTGAAGGGGAAAGAAAAAAGCTTAAGCTTGGCCCTAAATTCATTTAGCTTTCTGGCACAAGAAGATAGAACAGTGCAGCTTAAAAGTAGGCACCAAGAGACACTGACAACTACAGCACATCTCAGTAGGTTCCCAATAGGCTCGCTCATACAGGAGATGGGTTCAGGCACAACAGGAGCTGGTGGCTACAGTGTTCTGAAGGGAGTAAGTACAATTTAATAACAGGTGATTATTTCTGTCAAGGAAACCAGTGATGCTTTAAAACAACAAAAGTGATGCTGTTGAAATTCCAACATCAATACATGGAAATATGCTCCTGTCTGAGAAAGTCATTACTGGTGACAAGTACAGAGAGCAGGAAATAGCTTCCATGGTTCAGAGCAGATTCTGCATCTTCACTAATGGAAGGCATCAGGCAGCTGAACAAAGCAGTGACAAGATGAGATAGTGGAAATAAAAGAATCATACCAAGCGGTTCAATAGATTGAAACAAAAATTTGATGATGCGTCAGCTCTGAGGGATGCATGCACTGAAGGCAAAACTATAGCAAGGCTTCATGACAAAAAAAAAAACCCCAAAACTACCTTTAGATCCCACTCCCTCCCTTGCCAAAGGTGGTCCCTCTCCCGAGCTGCCCCTCCAGTGTCCAAGGCAGTCCTGTGGCCTCCAAGACCGGAGGACACCCTCGGCCCACAGTTTGCCATGCCCTGCCCTCTTAGCGATCCCAACAGAGCCCAGGATTTCACGGAATTTTTGGAAAGCGGCAGAGAGGAACGCCTGTTGTTACACCCACGGGAGCCAACCAAGCCAAAGGCGAGATGCGCACCGGTGTTTTCTACCACCAGCCCATGACAGAGCCACGATGAACTCGTGTGCCCAAGGCATCGGCCAGATCTGCTGCCATTATCCCCTCTGCTCCACCGACCCGGACTAGAGCGGGCTCTCCAGAGCCGGGGAGCTCTGTACATGACCAAGAGCCAGCCGTGCTCACAGCAGGGCACTACTCGTGCAGGCGCCGGGCCGGGGGGAGCGGAGAGAGGACAGTCCCGTGCCGGGCCCGGCCAGCGGCGCTCCCGCCCCGCGGAACTTGCGCACAGGCGGCCGCCCCCTTTCCGGCAGCCGCGGCGGCCGAGCCCGCGCAGGAGGCGGGGTGAGATGNGCGGGCGGCGCCGGGGGCTCGGTGCTGCCGGTGTCCCCATCGCCTCCCCTCCGCAGGCAGGGACCGTGCCCGTGGGCTGCCTCTGGAGCTGTCCGGAGCCGCTGGCAGCACACGGGAGAGGCCGCGTTGGCACGACGGGCACCGATACTGAGGCGCGGACCCCAGCGCTGCCTCCCCGGCTGGCGGACCCTCCCCCGGCCCCGCCCGGCGCTGCCCCGTGGGCGGAACCGCGGGGCTCTGTGTGCCGGGAGCGCCCGTGCTGAGTGGTCCGGCAGACGCGTGTGCCTTGTTCAAACTGCTGGAAGTTACAAAACCCCACACTTTTCATCCTCTTGCGGGTTTCTGAAACTCAGTTTCTCTTTGGCCACGCGCTGTAGCTCCTAGAGGGTGTCTGATGCCCGTTCCCGGTCGCGGCTGGCCGAGTTCGGGGTGCCCCGGGCTGGGTGCGGGCGCTCCCCGGGCGGAGGAGCGGCCCGGGCTCCCCGGCCCGGTGCCCATCCCGCAGGTGCGGGCCGCTTGCACACGGCAGGTGCCAGTGGGTTTGTCAGGTGGGAGTATTTTCATGTTTCAGCAATTAGCTTAATGTACTGTGCCCACGCTACATCTGGAGTGTTGTTTGCTTTTGAATTCTGCGTTATTAACAAGTTGTTATGCTTGAAATTAATTACAACTAGGACCAAACAACCCCCGCACCCTTAACAATAGAAATATTCTTAAAATCTCTGAATGACTAATTAAACTGCAAGTTGTTTGCTGCTTGAAGTACAACACTATTTCTGTTACTGTGTGTTTTGTGTAAGACCACAAGCATCATCCCAGAACTCCTCAGAGTTAAGAGTCTGATTTAAGAGTCAGCAGATTTGGATTGTTGCCCCGTGCCAGACTTATTCCCTTACATCTGCAAAGTCTTAGCCCCTTTTTGCGTCCTGATTTATGTTCTCAGGTAAGGAGAAAGGGCCCTCTCATCTGCAAAGGAAAGTGGGAGCTATGGAGAACACAGATTATACAGAAGGTTGCCGTCATAGATCGCAATTTTGGAAGATAAATGTAACGACTTTGGATTTAAAGGGGGGGTAAAACTGGGGGTTCACTCACTCGCTTTTGAAAATAGAATTGAATTGAATCCAAGCCTCTTTTCTCATTAAGGATGAAACTGTAGGACAGTAAATCATATTATTTTGTTCTTTGAGTGTGCTTTGGAGTAGAGGTGTGTGGGCTTTTGGTTTTAACTAAGCTGCAAGTGACTAATAGGTCCTCTTTGTTCTGTAGCAAGTTTCAGGGAAAGATTTGGAGCAGTTAATGTGCATGATATATGCGAATGTTAAGAAAAATACCTCTGTTGTAGCTGTTCTAAGGTTTATTCAGTGTTAATACATGGTAAACATATATGTTGAACACTATTGTGGAAATAACAAAACTATGAGTGGTCATTTCTTTCTTATTGCTGAAAAATCTAAAATTTTGTTTATTTTTCAGGATCAAGCAGAACAGTTTTTTAGAAGTGGACATACAAATAACTGGGCAGTTTTGGTAAGCATGGTCCAGGTTGGTTTCCTGCAATAAAGTTGACAGTTTTTAATCAGGACCCATAATTGCAACAGTCATTCAAGAATCCTGCTCATTTGAAAGAAATTGAAAGATAAACATTTGGAAATGAACAAATTTGAAATGGTGCCTGCAAATTTATTAGACTGTAATGAAATTATCTTTTCAATATGACTGAGTTTCAAGCACTCAATGTGTCTAGCTACATGGCAGGATTCATAAAACAAAAGTTCTGAAAACATTAAAATAGTTAAATTAGCATACTGAATATTGGAAAAAAGGTGTAATTCTTATACCAGGGAAGTCTGGTCTCTTTGACAAGAAAGGTAGAATTTATATCTCATTTTTGTTCTTACTCAATCTGTTAACTTGTGATAACAGGTTGGGAAGAAAATCAGTTCAGGCAACATAGTGTTTAGATTGACTGTTCTTACCCTAATTCTTTTTTTTCTTTGCCGTGTAACTTTTATTAGCTTTGAATCATGCTGCACAATTGGTTCTTAATCCCAATTCAGGTTTTAATGACTAATTTGTTTCAGAACACTATTGTAATTACTCAGTAGCAGCTGCTTGTTTTCCAGATACTAAAACTGAGCAATAAAAAAGGCACGTTAACAGTAACTAATTGAATTAGAAGGAATAATTTGTATATTCTACAATGTAAAACTTGAAACTATTAAAACATAACATACTCTTTTAATACTATTAACAAATAGATGCTTTTGTTAGTACCCATAAAAACACACAAAGAAGGTGGAAAATTAGGTCCAAAGACCTATGCTTTCTGTCCTGAACAGATTTTCTGCTTGTTTTATTTTCTCAGTGGTTTATTGTTAAGTTTTGTAACAATTGCTACTAATCTTTAAGCAGTGAAACAGGGAGGGGTTTACTGCTGTTAGGCACTTCAAACCTGGGATCCTACTGCAATCCCACCTCATCAATAGCTTGGATTAATGTGCTGCAGCGTGGATAACTATATTTAAAGCTTAGACACATTTTCCATTGTGTTGTAAGGGAGGTAATGGAGGCAAGGGGCAGATGATAGTACCTTGAAATGTCTCAGCTCAATTGGACACAGTTTGTTTTCAGCGCTCTAAATCTTGCTGAAAGGCAAATGTCCTCCTGGACTGATTCCTGTGACCTTTTGTGGAATCTCTAACTGACAGGACGATCGAACACAAGGGGGTCCTTTCAGACTGGATTTTTATTATACTTAAGCTACAATTGAGTTCCTTTTATGAAGAGTAGAGAAAGAGATGCTATGTAACTTACAGCTCTGCATTTAGAGCTGAAAAATTTAAAAACTGTTGAAATATTTTTTCCTGCATCTCTTTTTGTGGTTTTTTTTTTTAAAGTCACCTCTTTTAGAAGCTTTTGAAACCTCTGATTCAGAACCTGATTTAGGGAGTGTTTAAGTAAATGGAATGACTGAGCCCGGACCCCTTGCTGTTAGAAGAGTAGAAATTGAACTTGCTTGAGGTTTCTGAGAATTTGTATTGAGATTTTGGTTGGAGCTCACTTTTCTCTTACTTTGACTCCTTAAATGCAGATGTCCTCAGTGCATTTTCCCCTGTGTGTGCCTTCTGCATGAATTAATTCACTTGTGCCTTTGTGGAAGAATGCTCCCAGGATAGGTTTGCTATTGAGAGGAGAACGCTTCCTTTGATTTCTCTTCCATTTGATAAGGAGAAAGCAAATTAAAAAGTGTGGCTTATCCACTTACTGTTGCTGAATTACTCCCTAATGTGCCACTTTCTATATTTAGTAAGGGTTTATGACAATTTTTTCATGAGTCAGTATGCTAAGAATTTTTGTTAACTTTTCTTTTCAGTATTTTTTGCTTTGGTGCAAAGAAGATTTATATAGCTTGTATCATGACTTTCTTGATGTTACTATATCCTTTCTGAGTTGTTACTATTTTTTTAATATTCCTGTAATCGTAATTCCTGAAATTCTTCTGATGCAATGTGCCAGGCCAGTTTGTATCTTTACGCTATTTAATATGCTTTTTTTTTTCTTTTCAAGGTGTGTACCTCTCGATTCTGGTTTAATTACCGTCATGTGGCAAATACTCTTTCAGTGTACAGAAGTGTCAAGAGACTGGGCATTCCTGATAGGTGAGGGAATCTTGGTGAATCCAATTCCTTGCAAATGTGCTAATCGAGTTCTCATGCTGTCTGAAGCGGTATAGAAATACATTTATCTTCCCAGTTTAACTGGATGAAAGTAAAAAGGAAGAGTGCAATCATATCAGCGTGGTGAAAAGTGCAGCAATGTTGTCCAAAAGGAAAAGCAACAAGTTACAAAGTAAAATTTCCATTTGGAACAGGCTAATTAGATCTGGCCACTAAAATGTACCACTTAGCAAATTGGTGAAAGTGTAATGTGAAAATTGCTAAATGCACTCAGCAATGACAGCACTACTGTGAGAGATGAGTCTTGCTGTACTTTAATTTCCTTTCAGTGTTATGCTGTTGGTAACTGTGACTGGTACTGAGATCTAAGACTTCCACATCTGTAACTATACTGAGTCTTTAAAGGCTCTGAACAGAACAACTTATATATATTGACAGTTGCCTTGAAAAAATCCATTTTGCGTGATTTTTGTGGAGAAACCAGTTTCTTTGTCCATACAAATTCTGTTTCTCTAGTGATAGCACAAGGGTTAGAACAGTATCTCTTCTTTGACAGCAGGACTAGGAAGGTTCTGAGGTGTCTTTTCTTTGTGTTCCTATTTGAAGTTCTAGGGATGTTGGCACAGTTCCATCCAGCTGTTTTGGAATGTAATTTACTTCTATCAGAACTGTGGAAGTGAATTTAAGGCACCAATGTCCATTGTGTAATAGGCTGTAAGTACCACAGGCTCCTATGGAATTCCTCGTGGTCCTGGTTTTTAATGGTAGTTTAGAGGACTGGTAGTTTCTCCAGCATGCCTAAAGATGTGTGGCCTGCTTCATCACTGAAAAATGCATATTCTGGTGGATTAGATTTGTATGGCATTTTTTTGTCCAAGTCCAAAACTGGACAATTGGAGTCCCCACTTAGCTCCCACTCAAATATGAATGCTATGGCAGCATCATCCTGTTCCCTGTGTCAAGTATATTTAAAAAAAGAAAGAAAAAAAAGGAGTTACTTTGTGGTTTTTGAAAGAGGGAATTTTGAAACTCAATTTTTAGATGGATTTTGGAGTTACAAATCCAAGGGAACGCATTGCGGGAATGCTGTGGGCTGAAAGGCATAGAAGGATGCCTTTTGTTCTTGCACGTGTCATTCAGAAGCAGCTGCTCTCTCTCCTGTGCAGCTTTTGAAGCACAGGTGCCCTCTGCACTGCCTCAGAGATTCTGTCACTAGTCTGGCCCTTACCTGAGAGCTTTCATCTGTTTTGCATCCGTCTTCACCACTGAAGTCAGAATAGGTGTCAGTTTTAGAAATACTGCGAGAACTACGGCGTGACTGAAATTTCTGTTGTTCAGTAGCAAGATCCATTTCTTATCTATATCCAAAGGTCTGGAATTAATCTCAAAAAGCCATCAATGCTTTAGACTACAGTCAAGAATACTCTCCAAGACATTGGAGAAGATCTAGAGAGAGAGAGAGAGAGAGTGAGCCTGGTTTTTTAGCATTTGCAGCAATTTTTATGTGGATTTGAGTGTGTTTTTTCCTTAGACAAACTTACTTTATCTGGTTTTCTTTCTTTGCTGCAAGACTTCATTCAAAATACTGACAAGACAAAAAAAACCCAACCAAAAATTCCCAACAAACCTCAAAGTCACATCTTAAAAATAAACACATATAATGTTTCTTGGGGTTGGTTGTTTTGAAGGGATTTGAGCTATTGTTGTAATTGTTGAAATGTGTTGTTCTAATTTCTGTTTGACTGTTATGTGAAAGTAGAATGGCTGAAATGTTTTTTTTCTTATTTTCCGTAGTCACATTGTCTTGATGCTGGCAGATGACATGGCATGTAATCCCAGAAATCCCAAACCAGCTACTGTGTTTAGTCATAAAAACATGGAGCTAAATGTCTATGGAGATGATGTGGAAGTGGATTACAGAAGCTATGAGGTAACTGTGCTTTAATTTAAACACAGGGTCTTTATTTTTTGGTGTTGGTTTAAAGATTTATGCAGCATCTGTGAAGTCTGAGGAGGTCTTTCTGTTCATATTACTGATTTTGGGCTGGGCTTTTATTATCAGCTGATGAGTTTAAAATACATACCTCTCCACTCCCTGATATTTGAGTTTGTATTTGAAGTTCATTATACTAGAAACATGTTCAGTGTATTGGCTATTTTAAATAATGGAATAGAAATATATTACTGAAATTTCTTTGGAAATGACTGTTCAGTGTCTCATCTTGCCAACACAAAAATTACTGTGAAAATTTTGGTGTGCAAGTGAATTGTTTATTAGGTAGATCTACTTAAATTCCTAATCTTAAGCATATGCTCTAAAAATAAAAGCTGTAACCAATTCATTACTGCAAAGCAATTACTGTATAAAAATCTGCATTCTGTCACCTTTCTTTTCATGTAATATTCCTTCATACCAGGCAGTGTCTTTACCAGTTGAGATAAAATTACACATCAGTTTCTTGGTTTAATAGTGCTGTAGAATTATTCCTAAAGGTTTATTGGATTGCATTTAAGTATACAGTAGATGTTTCATTTCTCTGAAGCTTTATACAAGGAAGTGATGATACAGAACTGGAATAGAGCTACGTTCTTTTTATCATGATTTTTCCTGAGTATGAATTTGTTGCTGGGATTTGAGCTGTGTATGTGTACTTAAAGAGGAGATGGTGTTTTATAGGATGTCTTGCAGTCACCACTCAGATGGATCTTATCTGATCACTCAGACTCATGTAATCAAATTAATGTTTTTTTTTCTTTCCTGAGTTGCAGAGGGAATTTAAACTTCCGTTTTTCCACAGTAACACACACTATCATTGGAGCATTTTATGAGTACAGGAGCAGCTTTGGCACAATGAAGCTATATGCTGACAGGTTTTTAGATCAATGTAAAGGTATTTAAAATTATAATGGTGGTAGACTTATTGGATATAATTAAGCAACAGGCTGATGTTAGTGGAATAAAGTAAAAGCTACCACATGATTCTTAACCTGAAGTAAAACCTTACACAGAAAATGTCTGTTTATGCAGTTTATACCATGCCATGCTATGTCTGGTTAGATACACTGCGTATTTTAGTGTTCCACTATTTAATTTCTGTAACCCAGCCTATAGCTGATCAGTACTTTTATCTTAAAAAAATTACTTTATGCTTCTATTCATAGGTTACTGTTGAAAATTTCTTGCGTGTTTTAACGGGAAGAATCCCACCAAGCACACCAAGATCTAAACGTCTTCTTTCGGATGACAGAAGCAATATTCTAATATACATGACAGGTAATTGCAGGTTTCTGTGTACAATTTATTGATGCTTGCTCAGTTGGATGGGTTTGTTGAAAGCATCAGTAGTCCAAATGAACAAAAGGATCAACCAAAAGATTTTTTTCTGCTTTTAGCATGTCATACTAATTAAGAAAAAATACCTGTAAAGCAGTACTAAGCCAGTATAGTTTCCAGTTGAAATGGTGTATGTGTACTGTTCTTACTGTACTAATATTTTATTTTGCTGGACTGTCTCTGGAGAAATAGAATTGTGTTTACCTTGTTTTAGAAAAATGGTGAGCCAGGCTGAACATCTTCCTTTAACACACATACTCGCCTGACTTCTGGTTTTTCTGTCAGGCCATGGTGGAAATGGTTTCCTAAAATTTCAAGATTCTGAAGAAATTACAAATGTAGAACTTGCTGATGCCTTCGAACAAATGTGGCAGAAAAGGAGGTAAGAAATGAGCATTATTTAGATATTGAATACTGAATATCCTGAACATACTCTCTAAGTGTGTCTTACTGGTAGGCCTTGCTTACCTGCAGCAGTGATACTGTCTGTTGTCCCTAAAATTGTGTGAGAGTGTGCATTCAGAAAGGAGAATTTCAGTTTTTGCTTTCAGCTTCCTGCAGTTTGAGCTGCTCAAATGTAGTGCTTTAGCTAAACTGGCATCTTAAAACTGATCAGGGTGAGCTCCTGTTCCTTAAGTTCTGAGCAGCTGCCCTGGTAACTAAAAAGCAAAGTATGTATATGGTGTTTAAGCAGCAGTGGTAAGGAGGCTGTTTTATTTCTTTCAGGTACAATGAATTGTTGTTTATTATTGATACTTGTCAAGGAGCATCCATGTATGAACGATTTTATTCACCCAACATAATGGCCTTGGCTAGCAGCCAAGTAGGAGAAGATTCTTTATCAGTAAGTAGATTTACGTCATCCTCAAGACAACTTTCAGAAAGCCTGAGTTAAAAGCACAATTCCTACTGACTTTTAACTAAAAATTTCCCTTCTAATTGTTAAATGTATAAGGTATTTAGTGTGGGTTTGACAAAACTTGTAAGTGTTCTGTTCCTGCTTGTTTTTGTGTGCTGTCCCAAAGAACCAGGCTAACAATGGATTTCTGTCCTTGCTGGCCAGTTCATGCCTTGCCTAGGATAGCAGGGAATCTTATAGGAAGACTGTTCAGAGATGAGTGTGAGGAATATTCATCTAGGACTTGCTACACTTGATATAAAACAAAACAAAACAGTAACTTTCACCTGCTGTAATTATATCCCAGCTGAATTACAGAAGGAGCAATAGGAGAGATCCCAGCCAGACCAAAAGTAGCAGGTCAGGACTACCTGGACCCTATGCACTGCTGTAAGATACACTGGCTATCCCAGCCCTGTTTTCGAAGTCCACAAATCCATGCTGGACCATTAAGAAACAGTTCCCTGCTTTTTGGGAAACACAGGTATTGCCAGGATACAGTTTATAGATAAACTGCACTTTTCAGCTTATCAGCAGTAGGTTTCTTCACAGCTAGCTATTTTCTTTGCATAATTTGCCTAAGAACAAAAAAATTTATGCATAACTTCTGTAACATGCTATTGCATTCTGTTCCCTCTCCTGAATACTGAGTTCTCTGCTGCAAATGCCCAGTAACTGCTGTGTGTTGTTTTAAAGCATCAGCCTGACCTGGGGATTGGCGTTCATCTCATGGACAGATACACGTTTTATGTGTTAGAGTTCTTGGAAGAAATTCATCCTGCCAGTCAGACAAATATGAATGACCTGGTAAGTAGAATACTCAACATTCATGAATGTGCTAATAAATTTAATAGTTCCAAAACTAATCTCTTTTGTCTGTAGGGTTCTTCCAATGCTTTTTATGCTCCTGCCGTTTCTCTTGGAAGCAGCTTTGGAGGGAGGGGCTTTTTGCCATTGTTAAATGTAGTTGTGTAACACTTCAGGGATTGTCTTTGTTTGAAAGGGCTTTCCTGGCTACAGAAAAAATTAATGAAAATCAGCCAGATTTTGTATTTTTCATTGAAAAAATAATAAAGTATTCATTAAATATTAATTTCAGTGGAATGAAGCATTTGCATGTGAAAAATTTTGGTAGGAAGCTTTTAAAACTGGCTTAGTGGATAGCAGACACTTCGCAGATGTGGACCAGCTGGCATTGGTGTTGTTTTGCAAAGGTGGTTAAACAGTTAAAATTCTAACTGTGTGCTTACAAATGCCTGCAGAGACTATAATTTTTCTGTATATCTGCTTAGATTCCAGAGCAAGATATGTCCAAATCCATGAGTGTTTGGACTTAATTATAGCTGAGGCAAACATTATTGTAGATTTCAGGTACGAAGCAGAAGGAAAAGAAGAAACCAACCAGGTAGCATATGACAAAATTTATGAAAATGCCTCTCTAGCAGTGAGGTGACATAAAAAGTAACTGTATTTTATTTGCTCTATTAACCCTTTATACCTGTTCCAATGCTAGTTTCTTTGAAATCATATATTATACTTTGGTACCTTGTACCTGTAAATCCTGCTGTGCCACATCAGTGATCCTAGAGCCACCACTTACAGAACACATTGTCACAGTTTCATTTCTGTAAAAGTAGCAGCTGCTCAAAAGTTTTATGCCACCCTCTGTCTACAGAGGATGGTGTTAGCCTGACTGCTACATGTATGCTAGAATTCTCTCTAAACAGCCCACACTTGGCAGATTTTATGTTGATACAGATTTGATTCAGTGGCTAAGATTCAAAGTTCTTTTATGTCTATGGGAATGAAATTCTGTCCTATAATTTAATACCTTCTAGTTATGGGATACAGATAACTTTAAAATAAATCTTGATAAAGAAAAATATACAAGTTCTTTATTGATTAAGTATCTTTGTCTAGCCTGTTCATTCAAATGTCACTGTAAACCAGAAATTTGATTTGTGTTAATAATAAAAGGTCATAAAAAGGAACAGTGCTTTCTACTGTGTAAGACACTCTCTGGGAAGTGGCATAGCTGGTCTGGCCAGCCGAATGTTAAGAGTGTAGAAATTTGTTAGCTGGCCAAGTAGTTTACTTTTGGAGCTCTTTGGAGAAGACACCTTACTGTGTTTTTGCTCATACGCCAAATAGTCAGGAAGAGCTGAGGGAAGTTATCCGTGCTGGTAAATTCCTTACATCATGTAAGTCATCTTATCAGACATCAATCTGCTGATTGTTGCTAGGGACTGGAAGAGAAGGGACCCAAATATGTCATGATTTGTGATAATTTGTTCAAGGCCAAGTTGGATGGGACTTTGAGGCCTGGTCTAGTGGGAGGTGTCCCTGCCCTTGGCAGGAAGGTGGAATTAGATGATCTTTAAGGTCTCTTCCAGCGCAGCCCATTGTGTGATCATGTACTGAGTCATAATCTGCACATGTTTCAGTGAATGTGACCCCTTGACTTTGAGTCAGTGCTTTTCGAGGCTTCATCTAAGAGTTCCAAAATGACATGTGGTTATTCCATGGTAAGGATATAAACCTATTTTTTGCCAGCAGTTATAGGAGGTACTCTGGCACTGGAATGCATTGTTAGTGTTAGCTGGCTTAAGAACGAAGACCTACTGCTTATCAAACTCTGAGTTTTTAAATTTAAATTAATGCTTTCCAAGATCAGGATAAGTTATGTTGCTCACTACCTGGCTTTAAAATTAAATGATCTTAAGTTGTTTGATCTTCTGATATGTCAGATGTCTTCTCTTTTTGAAGTACTGTGTGTTCGTTACACTGCTTCCATCCCCTTACCTCTTTCCTTTCCTCTAACCACTCTTGGAACGGCTTCTCTTCACATCCACCTAAGATCTGGATATTGCATTCCTGCAAAGAATGAGACATCATTTTTCATAATCCACTCCACCTACTCCCCACCTGCTCCATCTGTGTTGCTAAGGGATAGCATAAAGCTGTGCGAATGACTGACTTCAGGTTTGATCACAATTCCCTGAAAATAAAGACTGCGTTGAAATGTCACACATTTGAACTTTTAAAATAAGATTCAAATAAATTTCTAAATGAGGTATCATTTGTCATAAAATAGCTAAATTGTTGTTAAGAAAAGTCAAGATGACAAAGTTGGGGGAGTTGTTAAGCTCTGTTTGAAAAAAAAAATTTTAAAAATGTGGAAAAATGGATATAGGAAAAAATGTGTTTATCTTACCCAGTGTTTGCCTTCTCCTTTTTTTGTTAGAAGACTTTGGTTATTAGTTTTAGTCTGCTGTGGTATAATTGGCTTGCAGTCCTTTGTCACAGTGGTAGTGGATGGGTAGGTTTTTAACACTGAAGTCCTCTTCTCACTGCCATTGCATATTTTTGTTCAAATTTATATCAACGTGTTGTGGTAGTAAACTGTTGAGGGACAGGTTAGAATTAGTTGGGTGCAGTATCAGTTTCCCACTTTCAGTGCTGATGCAGTTTTTTTGGACTCTCAAAACCTTGGCAGAGAGACTTACTTGTCTAACTGCAGCATAAATTTATGCTTCAAATAGCAGGATTAAAACAAATGCTTACTTTTTATAGTTTACTTCAGAGACATAGTTTTTACCTTTATGCCCTTAATTGGAGCAGAGCTGGAGAAAAATTGATAGCATTTTGGTGAAAATGGAAACTTTAGAGGGTTTGTGTGTGCATTAACAAATGGCTTCTGTATAGGAAGCATGATGCTGATGAGCCTAGTCGATTTTCACCACAGGGAGGATAACAAGGATTTGATTTGCCCCATGTTTTCTTTAGCAGCTGTGTGATAGCAGCCAACAAGAGAGTTGGGAATCGTTAAAAAAAAAAGAGCTCAGTGTCTATGTGTGCTTGTAGGCTTGAGGTAAAGGTGAAAGTGAGCTGAGGTCTCTCTGGACAAGCAGCCTAATGCCATGCACTTACAGGCTTAGGCTAAAAAGGGATCAGAGAGAAACTGGGATAGAGCAGAAGGGAGGAATGGGGAGATAGAATCTGTCCTCTATGAAGAAAAGCCAGGTAGGCTGGTTCCTCTCTGGGAAACTTTTTGTAATGCAGGGCTCTGTTGCCCAAAGAGAATAAGCAACAAAAGCCTGTGCATTTTGTGTCAGGCTAAGCCCAAAATTTCTGCTGGGAAGTATGGGCTGAAACTCACAGGTTTTGTCAGTCATAATCTGGGGTAATTCAAGTTGCATCTGCACTGAGGTGATTAAGACCTGTGGTTTTGTCATAAGAACACAGCCTTCTAAGAGCTGACCCATGATGTAATTTAAGTGTATGAACTCTAGATCCTGTGGTTGATGGACCTGTTTGTGAAAATGACTTGGAGAATTTAAGATTAAGGAAGATGAGCACCCATGTGGAGAGTGGCATTCTTAGTCTTGTATTAAACCTCTTGTGTTAAATGTTCTGTGTGGCTGGAATGTGAAGGACTCGCATAACCTGTGCTGTTACCAGGTGGTCTCTGTTGTGGCCAGTGTGGTAGGACTTGTGCAGAACGGCTTCATGTCCACAGTGCATTTCTATTGCCTTGAGTGTCTGCTGGGTACATAACAAACTTGTTACTTAATAAGCTTCCTGACTTGTCAGGTGTTCTAAATGCTGCAACAAATCTGTCACTGTTCCATCTGCTTTTGTTAGTGCTGGTTTTGTCTGTCAGGTGTTGCAGTGTGTGCAGGGTATAGGGGATCTGCTATGTAGGCAAAATACATGGGTAAAATAAGTAATAAGGTATATATGTAATTTGTAGATGTCACAGGATGTCTGTGAACTTAATGTAAATAAAGCACCTTTGATGCTTGAAGATCCTAATTCTGCATTAGTTCACAGGCTATAAACTAGAAATAAGACTGAGGGATTTTTTTTTAATTTTCAGTCAAAATGTAGATTCTTGTTTCTTTATGAAGCCTTCAACATAACTACTTATCAAAGCTTGTTTAATTTTGCATGCCTCCCTTTGGTAAATATGAAGAATTTATGCCCACTTGTGACTTCTGGAAGGTTATAGCAGCATTGCTGCATCTATATTCAGAAATATATTTGTGCATTTATCAGTTAGATGTAATTGATGGTTGGCTTTCACAGGAGCATTTCTAAACTCACATGGCATTGTTAGGAAAAAGGTTTTCAGAAATGCACAATCAAGACATTTATGCATTTTAATGTGTTTGTTCAACCATTTTTTTCAGCTATGGAGCTTGTACTGAAATTAATGCAAGTTACATGTGTCATTTATCTTTTTTTTTAATAGTAGTTTCATTTTGGAAGGTGTATGTAGAGACTATTGATGAATGAGGGAGAGGACGTGATTGTCCATCTTGGTTTGCAGTTTCAGGTCTGTCCAAAAAGCTTGTGCGTTTCCACCCCTGGGCACCGAACCGATCTGTTCCAGCGCGACCCTCAGAACGTTCTCATCACCGACTTCTTCGGCAGCGTCAGGAAGGTGGAGATCACCACAGAGGCGGTTTCCTTGGACCGGGACGTGGCTGGATTTGAAAGCAAGTAAGTAGTCATTATTTAGACTTGATTTGTATAGCTTTGTGCCCCAAAAACAAAGTAGTTGTGTAACTGCCAGGGAAAAAGAACTCTGATTTCCTGTCATTTCTTACAAGGAATCGGGGAGTCAGTATGGACCTCCTACTGTGATAAAGTTGTCAGCTGCAAACTTTGCTTAAAAGTGCCCATTCCTTTCCTCACACTTGTAAATAAATGCTGCTTAAGAGCAAGTTGTGGATGTCAACAACAAGAGAAGTAGTTTAGAATTTTCTTTCTTCCTTGATGTTTCTTCTTTAGTGCTCAGATATTTTGTTACTGCAATTCCTGCTTCTGGTAGTTGACCACCCCAGATAAGCTCTAAGTAGAAGCCATCAGTTAGGTGTTTGTTAACAATTAGCTTTATAATAAATGCTTTGTTTGAGTTCTTTGAATTCTCTGGCCTTTGACATTACACTGTCCTGAGAATTTCTGTCGTTAAGATGCAGTGATTCATTTAATGTGTGATTAAAATTACTGGTGCAAGTTCACTGATTGACGTTGTAACAGAGCTTCCGTTACTTTGTGGATGAAGAAAGAAATATAAACTTCTTTGTATTTTTGGGATTCTGTTGCCACCTATTGGGAAGATGTAAAGGAAGTGTTCTTGTTCTGTAGGTTTTATTTAGCATTGTACTTCCATTTCTGTTGCCTCTTTTGTGCTTGATGATACTGCCCTGTAGGAGGGGGAAACAAAGGATCAAAATATTGTGCTATGTCAGGGACTAAATACTTTTCAACACATAAATTTATGTAAATTCTTGTCTGCCTTGTTGTTTACTGTTGCTCAAGCTAGTGGATAGCAGTTTTATTTATTTCAAAGGTAACAGTAACTCTGGTCCTTGTAATTACAAATATCCTACAAGGTTGAGCGTATTTCATATTTTACCTTCATCCTGTATTTATATTTGGATCATATGCATTAGTACATACCATATAAATCTAAAGCTAATTTTGTGATTCCTTAGTATAGAGCAATACTTAGTGACACTAAATCTGTTTCTTCACTNCGGGGGGCCCCGCCGTGCCCGCTCCGCGCCCCCCTCTGCGGGCTCCCTTCGGAATCAGGGGGGCGTAGAACTTGCTCCTTGTTCGGTGGAAATTCGACGGGATAATGGGAGGTTTTTATCTTATTTTCCACTTTTCCTACTGGGTGACAACCTGGTAGAGATGTAACGTGTTTCAGTTTCAGAGTAAAGTAAAAATAGAAAAAGAACTCAGAAATCAGCAGGTCTCTACTCATCAGAATTGAATTTTCAGTGGGATTAAGGAGCTGTTAATTCTAGGTAGCATTGTTCTTCCACAAACTTATTCAGATAGGTTTCATAATTTTTTTTCATGAAGAGCACTAATCAGTTACACACNAGAAGAATAAAAAAGCTCTTGGCAGGTAACAGACAATTTGCTTGCCAAAAACAGTGATGAAAACTTACCTATGTGGGTTTCTAATGTGGACAGTTGAAAGGAGAAACAGATTTTGGAGGACTTTGCCATTCTGAAACAGGAAATGACTGGCTGGAATTTTCATCTTTTTTTGTGTGTGTTAGTTTGGTGCCAGTAGTGGAGGGATTTTTGGTGCCTGACACTATTGGACTGGACTCACGGAAGCGAGTTGAGAAATGGGCACTCATGCACAGAGAGGAATCTTATCCTTGTGAAATGTTCTGATACTTAATGAAAGCTGTATTACATTATCATGGCAATTCCACTTAAGTCTGTGAAATTGGAAGGGATGGGGACGTGCTGGTTTAATAGCTGAATGGCTTTCCTTTTTACAGTTTTTAAAAAAAATACTTAAATTCTCAGTGTCTTGTTACCATTTGGAAAGCGTTTATAGACAGTATGTTTTTAAGGGAGGAGAAAGTATGTAGTTTGTGGTCTCCACGCTGCTCATTATCGCAACACTTTTTTAACAAACTACATACTTTCTCCTCCATTAAAAACATATTGTCTATAAATGAATGAAAGAATGTTCTTAACCTTCTTAGTACCAGTTCAACCATTCTGTGCCTTTTGGGGAGGTGATGGCTGTTGATACTCTCAGGTAAAAGCACTGGGGAAAGATGGGGCTATCACGGCCTGGTTTACTCTTTTTTGTTTCATTGGGAGAGAACTAAACCAAACTTACTAAAAGAGAAATAATCCTTCCAAAGTAGTTATGACTAATCTTGTTCATGCCCAACATTGTTTTAAAAGCCCTGATGAAGCAGAAGAAAGTAATAAGAATTGAACTTGAGCCCTTAGAGTTTGTAAGAAGTATTTACCAAGAAGTATCTGATAGATCACAAGTATATACTATTAGTACATCAAAATTTGTATTACATTGTTTACTGAGTGTGAAGATGTTACTGGTTTAATATTTGATGAAGTCTGGAGGCTTCATTCCTTTAGGAATCATGTCCTATGTTTTATTTTTCCCTTAATGTTAGCTTGATACCTTTTTCTCTTCTCCTTTCACGTACTGGTGGCAGTAGAATGTTACAGAATGTTTGTGTTACAGAGTATAACCAGAAAATGAAATCCAGACCTCAACTCTGACACAGTCTTAAGTAGTCTGAGTTAGATCTGATTTGTTTGTTTCAAAGCCACAGGAGTCACACGTGCAGATAAGGACATTAAAAGCCAAATGAACAAAAGAGGTAAACCACTGATTACACAGATTGTGGGTAAAGAAGATGCTGTAACGTGAGGCACGAACATGTATCAGGATTGTACTGCTGGCAGACTGTTCAAGTTCTCATCTTGCCCACTGCTGTGACTTTGCCGAATCTTTTCAATAGAAGTTTGTTCTTTTGTTACACAATTGCTTAGCAATTACTTGGTTATACAGATCTGCTCCCAAGCCCAGCGTGAGCCATAGCTGTGCAACCAGATCAGAACTGGCAGCTTCACGTGGAGCTCATGCCATGACATTTGACGAGTGAGGCCTTTGAAGTTTCCTCTGGCTTGGGCTGAGACTCATACGGAGAACAACTACTAATTAACCAAGAGAAGAGGCTTTCTCTTCTATCCACGTAGTGGTAGGTGAATATTTGCAAGTAAAAGCTTTAAAAAATAAAGAGAAGGTTCCTCTGCTATTTCCTTTCTTCATAGCCGTTTCAGTCTAAGCTGTGTTCACTTCAAAGGGCTTGTTCTGCAGCTGCCTCAGTCCTGACTGGGTCTGTAGCTGCCAATTTTAGCAGAAAATCTGGCAGTCTAGGGGTTCTGAGGCTTCAGATGGTTATGTTTTGTCTAAATCCCCATGCAAGTGCAAAAAGTCAAGATTAAGGAGTAGAAGAAATCCCGTGTCTTTGGAGGAGGAGCCTTGCAGGGTTTAGAACGTTTAATAAATTAGGAGTGTGTCTCTTAAACTTGGATTGTAACTCTACAGCTAGTTGGAACACTTTTTCCTTTTCAGCTCTTGTCATGAGGAAAAGATCTGTATCAGCAGAAAGCTGATAAAAAGTTGATAAAAATTGGGATGAATTTTTCCCTTGAGGGTAGTAAGAAGTGAATTAAAGACAGCATCATATAAAACCATCCTAGTTTCATTGCTGTTGAGAATTAGGCTTTGTATTTAATACTTCTGTTATGACGAATTGTGATACTACTGGCAGTGACTGTTTTCCTAAAAATAAGTAAATTGGCCACTTGTGTTAGGAGGAATGCTTCTGTAAAAGGCTGATTATGAGTAACTGGTTCGTTCGCAGAGTATTACTAGCTAATGTTCTCTCAATCTATTTTTTGTGTGTGTGTTGTTGTCTCTTTCCTGTCCTTTCTTCTTTTCCACCAGCTATTTTCAATTTGATGTGCTTCAGAATTAAAGCTGCTGTTGTGTGGTCCTGAAGCCTTGGGGGATCCAGTTCATAAACCAATAGGTAATTTGTTTGTTTGGCAAGTAGGTGCCGTTCAGCTCAGTGGGCTTTCTTTAAAATTAGTGTCAGGGTTTGTTGCGAGATCCCCGTTCAGTCTGTACCAGGTGCCACAAATTTGCAGTTCTTTCAAGTTTCATAAGTCAGTTTTAGGACTCATCGTGCCAGCTCACGTTGCCGGATAGATTCCCGGTTGCTTGGCTTGGCAGGAGCAGTCGCGGCGCTGGCGGGGGTCCCGCCCCGGGGGTGGGTGCGACCCCGCGGTCCCCCCCGCTCCAACCGGGCACGGAGGCGAGGGCGACGGGCGGGGAGGGCACCTCCGGGAGCCTGTGACAAAGGGAACCCGCCCCTGCGTATGGGGAGGGGGCGGT
>VZRQ01007814.1:488506-531961 GCA_013397975.1 Machaerirhynchus nigripectus | reverse complement strand
TACTGGGTGACAACCTGGTAGAGATGTAACGTGTTTCAGTTTCAGAGTAAAGTAAAAATAGAAAAAGAACTCAGAAATCAGCAGGTCTCTACTCATCAGAATTGAATTTTCAGTGGGATTAAGGAGCTGTTAATTCTAGGTAGCATTGTTCTTCCACAAACTTATTCAGATAGGTTTCATAATTTTTTTTCATGAAGAGCACTAATCAGTTACACACGTACTGTATTTTCCTTTAATGTCTTACGAATTTATTCTGTTTTAATGCTAAGTTTGGATGCAATTTTGTAAAGGGTACAATTCTGTAATCCATGTGGTTTTTAATAGCCTACAAGTAATTAAAGGAGATAGGTAAACCAATACTTGCTGTTAAATATTATTGCTGTATTTTCTAAAGTATTTTGTAAATATATTTGGGTTTTCTTTGCTTGCATAAAGATAGGTCAATATATACATAGGCATATATATGTACACTCTTATACCTGCTAGTGTAGAAGAACTTTCTAAGGTAATACAACTGAAATTAGTATGAAGGCTACAGATGGAAAAATTATATAGGAGGGAACAGTTTCACTAGTATAATGTCAGTATAAAATAAATAAGGGTGACTGACAATATCTAAAGGAACAGCAGGCATAAATTGTGTTGGGAAGACTTTAAATACACTAAAATGCTATGCTTGGTAATTACAGTCCCTATTTAGCAAGGTATTTTAAAAAGCAGCTTTGAACAATATATTTTTTGTTCCTTTGAAAGGTTTTTTGACCATGCATTTTGACAGATTTTTGGGTTTCTTGGTAATTAAAAAAAACAACAAAGTTCTGTTTCAAAACTGTAGATCTTGACTCAGATTTTCTTTGGTGGTTTTCCCCCCCCCCTTCCTCCAAATTTTTGTTTTGTGTGGCATCCTGCATTTTTTCTATGAGAAAACTTCAACTGTTGGTTGAACCAGGTTGTGCTTCTATCATTTCACTTTTCCAGTACAACACTGCTTTGTTGAACCTAGATATAGTTAGTTATTTTTATGTATAATTTAATAGGCATTGACAGCAATGAAACCTCTTGGTCTGTAGAGGTACTATGAAGCATGTGCAAGTCAATGGCAATATTTTATTGAATTCAGCTTTTGAATCAAGTTCAGAACCTTTACATTCTTCATAAGTACTTGGATATACCAGTTGACTTGGGCACATATAGTGTTAGGCAGTGGCCAGGTAATGTCTAAAACTGTTCCATGGCAGATTTAGTGGGAGATCTTAAGTATATCTAGTAGATTTTAACATCATCTGCATAGCTTGAGAATATCCAGATATCATAGGATATTCCATCTAGGGTTTTTATTTTGTTTTCCATTATCCGTTCCTTTTTACACCTTTCCTGTGTAACATTCTTATTTTGTTCCATTATTTCTTCTTTATCTCTTCTCCCTGTGTGATCTTTACCTGCTATTATTTTTGCAGTTGAGCAGGCTGCTTTATAATTGCAGTCTCCTGAAGTGCTTGTTATTCTTTCTAGTGCTATTTATATGGAGGTCCTGGCTTCATCTTCTTGCTTTGCTGCCCAGATGCTAAATAAAAATTAATGTCTGTTCCTAGAGGTACTTCTGTAGCTTTATACTCTATGTTTTTGCTGAAGAAGACCATGACAACAGCTGTAGCATTTGGTGTAAGTCTGACCAGGAAATATTTTCATGTAATCTTGGCATGTTTTCTGCACTGTGAGATAACATGAGAGTTTCAATAAAACTATATTACTGTTATTTGCTTCCTGTCAGAACTGCCATTGATGTTTGTTAGGATACCCTCCTTGTGTGATTTCTAGCACAGTGAAAAAACTGGGGGTGAAGAGAAACAGGCATCTGGAAGCAGTGACTGTGGGACTCTTAGGTCTTTGGAATTTAGCAGCCAAGCTCACACTGGCATTCTTTATGCCCTAGAAATTAATCTGGGCACATAACTATTAAATTTCCAAGGCTCAAGCAACATTACTGCTTTTTTTTTAAATACAGTATTAAGCTGTATGCAAATGCTTTTAGTCTTTGCCTGTTTCCATATTGTGAAAAAGCTTATACTTGGTATTTTTGAGCGCCCGAGGGATGACCTTCTGGATGGTCAGAAATTTCTGCCTCTGTAAATTTGTGTCTTGCCTGAAGCTGTGGCGGGAAAGGGACAGTCTGCCTTCACAACATATTTATATAACTATGGTTAAAAGACCATAAACTGATCTCAGTTTACAACTTCCAGCCCCCTAATAGGAGGGACCTTTCCCAAGTCAGGTGTTTGATGAACCAAAGCTTGCATCGTAGAGCTATTACATTTATTACTTAAATACAAGTCCCTGAAGCCCTGTTGCTGGTTTTGGTGAGCTGCATGATGGTCCAGAAGATTGAGATGTGTCCCTGCACTGCTTCTTTCTGAAGGCTCTCTACACTCAGGGAAGTTAGGCTGCACAGTGGGCATATTGAGAGACCTAGTTCTTTAGCAAAGAAGTGAAATGTAAGTTGTGAAAGAAGAGCTGAACTCCAAAAAAAAGCATTGCATAATTGCCAGGCATCTCTTTTCTTTCCAGCTAGGTCTTCGAATAGACCAGTGTAAATTTCTGATATCAGGGGAGCAAGAAAGTCACAATTGCATCAAAGGATGGAAAGAAAACTAGAGGTGATTACAAAAGGCGATTCTGATCACATAAAGCACTGGATTTACAGATGGCTTGCTGAGCACTGTTTAATATTACTGTATAAAATAAGATTGTTTTATGTGTTTGGTCAAGAGTATCAGAAATCTATAGAAACAGATGCTGAATACGTCTACCAAAGTGCCTAAGCTACTGCTAAGATTATTTTATAAAATTTGTAGGACAGCAAAGTATTACGTCTGTGGTGAGATTGATCTTTCAGGAAAAGATAGTAATACTGCAAACAAAGAATTGAGTGCAAAATGGGATTTATTCAGCATTTTTGCAGGCAAAATACTGATTGCATGACAGGTTTATTATTGGTAAATACCAGGAGAAACAAAAAAGAAACAAAGAAGCACAATAAAGTGTTTTGTATCCCCTAAAGTGGAAAAAAAATAAAAAATGGATGAAAACAGGATATATAGGGAGCTGGAGGAATATCTGTTCAAGGGTTGGGTATGTTGTATCTTTTGAATCCTAGTAAACTTAATTCAGTTGGTTCCAGTTTACTATTTGGAGGTTCCTGGGGTGGCAACTCTGGATGTTCAGGTTTTACAGAATGGTGACAACCCATCTCTGTTCTGCCAGTTAAATTGGGCACAAGTTTACAAGATATTGAAAAAGAACTGAAAAGGTTGAAAACGCCTTATTTATCTGCCTAGAGATCTGATCTCATTTGGAATCTAAAGACAGGCAGGATTTCTCTTTCACAGAGTGAACTGGAAGTTGCTACTCTGTGTGTAAGTGTAGAGATGTGTTCATATTCTGTAATGTAGCACCAGAATTTATTGCAAACTGAAATTACTATTTTTTTATGTAACCAAAGTATATTTGTGTTTCTTATGGATGCGGGAATGGTTCAAGTCAGTGGACTTCCAACAGATATATAAATTGAAACCACCAGACTGTTTAGGGAATTCACCTTTCACTTTGTACATACTGCATAAAACTAGTGAGAGCACAGCATTACTTGAACAGCATTTTGGTGACAGGCAGGAATGAGAATTTAGAAGCAAGTTTGGGGAGGGGGAGAATATGTCTTCTTCCCACCCTAGCCAAGTGTTGAGACATGAATAGTTCAGTCCAGTAGTTCCCAAGAGAAGGCAAGACCAGAGTGGAGGCTAGAATCTCCTTTCCTATAGGGAAGGGAAGAACAGTTGTTGAGAATTGGTATTCACAGTTGCTTTAGCATATATTCCTTGAATTATATGATAGCCATTTCAAATTTCTCTTCCTACTGGTCAAAAGAAGTTGCTGAAGTGTAGCTGATGTACAAGTTTATTCCTCTGCTAAGGGAATGGTTTATCAGGAATGGAAAAAATTAAAAATGTTGCACCTTCTTGCTGCCTTCTGTTGCTGGATTTTTAATTTTACAGTGGTATTTTCTGTATAATTCTCTGTGTAATTGCTATGTGAAAACATACAAAAAGTCAGTTCTGGAGGGACCAGATGCAGAGGAAGAGACTGAATAATACTGGCAATGTATTGGTATAATTTTAGACACTGATTGAAGGATAAGGAAAAGCTCTGCTAATCTTTCAGATTAATCTTCAACAGATGATAATCTTTAAATTGATGTTATGTTTTCACTCTTTATGTTTCTTATCGCAGTATTTAAAAAAATGTTCATTAGATTGCTGGTTTTTCAGCAGTGAGTGATAAATGACAGACATTTGGATTCATACAGTTTCAGAATGTGTGGAAGGGTACTTTGTACAAGTGGTTTGTCTCCTGCACTTCCTCTGCAAAACGTTTGAATTCACATTTACCATGAGGAATCTGAGTACCCTCATCAAGTTAACCATTTCTGAAAGTGGGTTTGCTGTCCCGGGACATTGACTGCTCTTCAGCCAAATCTGAGTGCCTTTATCCTGCCTAGGAAAGCCAAGCTGACGGTCAGAGAAGGCCACCAAAATGCATCTCCCAAATTCCATAGCTGCACCGTGGCTGTTCCCAGGTGCTCTGGGAGCCCGTTCCACTGGCACTCTGCTGGCATGGCAGATGTGCTGCCCTCGCTGGGAGGGGGATGAACGGCAAGGAGAGGGCAGATGGTCTTTGTGCTCCTCACTGAGGGCCCTGTGGCACGGGGGGCAGAGTTAATCTGTGCCCAGGGCTGTGCTGTCCTGCTGGATGGCACCGTTTGCCCTGAGTTTGCTCAGACCCCATCTGGGCTCTCAGAGGGACAGGAGGCTGGGGCTGCTTGGTGCCAGTATGTTTTCCCTGTGGCTGCCTTCCTGGAACTGCAGTCCGGGGCCACTGTTCTGCTGGCAGAAGCTTCCCAAAACTGGGGCCAAATCTGGCTTGCAGATTATCCATCTGAATTTCTTCCCAAGCAGCACAGTGCTCTGAAGGATAGGAATGGTTAGATGTTCTATGCAATCAGAAAGACTACCTAAGTGTAATCTGTGTGAAAGGAGGAGATAAGAGTATTTTTTTTCCTCTAATTCCACAGTAGTGATTTAAATTTGACAGGTGGGGTAGTGCATATAATATTATAGTTATATTAAATAATTTGAATGAGATAAAAATCAGAAAGGGTTACTTGTATTCCTAGATGATTCTTGGTCCTGTGTTATCTGCAAGTGAGACATGTTACCACAGACATGCTCTAAAATTTCAGTCATATTTTTGTGTTTGAAATAGTAGGACAAAAGTTACACCTCTAAATAGTTAGCAATTTATAACTCTTTTTAGTTTGGGAGAATATAGTGAACCCTGTAGTTACTCTTAGGTTTATCTCAATTTAACTGTAACATAATATTTAAGCTTCATAGTTCCCCACTGGCTAGTATTTTTTTTCTGTTGGTTACTTAAGAGTCTGAACCATGACTTCCTGCTAGAATAAAATAGGAATGAAGACTTCTTGCTGTAGGTCTAAATTTTAACTGGGGAATTGGAGCAGAACAGCCACTAAGTGAAACTGCTCTAAATCTCAGCCATAGAGGACGTAACCTCTGTTTCTTCCTCAGCTGTCAAATATAGTGCCCTAGTTCCTTTTTCATTTGTGTGTGGTTCCCCTCTGATATAGTTTTTACTAACAGGTACTTTATTATAAAACATTCTGAGCTGACTTCTATCTTATTAGATGCTTAGGAGCTTTTACAAATGTCTCCATAAAAATATATGGCATATCTGTAAAATGGATAAATCTGCACTCTGCTGTAATGTTTTAAAACTGCAAACTGCGTGTGCACACAAAAAATGTGGTTAGATAGAAAATTGTCCTTAAATCAGAATGTTTCTATGTGGTTTGCAAATCTAATGGCACTACTGAAAAATATTAGACTTTATTAATCTGTGCATTTATAAAGTAATTTAGAAAGGACAAGAGAAAGTATTAGCTAGCTATGGGAGGAAGACTTTTCATGCCATAGATTCAAAGATGGTTTAAATCAGTGTCCCTCTAAATATTTTATAGTAATAATCTTATTTATGTGATGTGTCTGTTCAGTTACTAACAAGCAGCTGTGTCATGAAAACAGCTTCTCCAGTTGTCATTCTTGGGGATGCTTCCAGCAACACTTGAAGCTGTGGAAAGGTCACGGATGAGGACAGACTTCCAGATGGTGGTGGAGTGTGGGAGAAAAAAATGTAGTTTGTGTATGTAGCTGTACATATTCTGCAAGCAGAGGGATTCCATTCTGGTCACAAAATTCTTACTATATTGCACTATTGAGGTTTTGTGCAAACATAATTATTTCTTTAACACTGCAGGAGAGTATGCATGAGTCAGTTGGTAATTCTGTGCCATGACTGTTCTTAAACTCAGATAACAGTAAATATAAAACATAAAATTACAGTGCAGTTCTTAAAAGATTAACATTACCACTGCAATGAATTTTGTGTACATTTATGTGAGTTTTATGGATGAAAATAATAGATGCAAGAGATGTCTTAGAATAATAGTGATTAGTAGTTTGATGTGGTATTTATTTATGGTAGTACATCACCCAGGAGGTGCTTAGTTGAGTTTTTAGATAGCCTAGGTAACTGTTTCTTACTGGTTTCTAACTGTTTCTTTCTGCTTTCTCTGGATGTAAAATGAAGTCCTTTACAAGATACATTAAGACTGGAAAGAAAAAGTGGGGGGAGGGGAAGCTCATTTTGCATTTTGGTAATTATATCATAAAATGCAGCTATGGAAGACACCTAATTGCTATGTGACTGTTGCCTGTATCTTGCTGTGAGCATAAGAGAAAGCTGTAAAAATTGTGACTGATAGAGATATCATTAGAAAGGAGATCCCACCTACTGAGGAAATCCAACCATCTTTAATGTGCCAAATGAATATGCAACTTGCACACAGTAACAAACTGAAGTCTCAGTAAAACTAGGGTAATGTAAATTGAAACAGGGAATAATTAATGTATTAATGCATTTTATGCCTACTGTGCTCATCTAGTAATCAGATTATTTTGTTAAATGTAATCAGAATTGTAAGAAGAATAATTATACGATAAAGGTAACTTCACCAGAAATTCGAAAAGAAACAAAATTGCTGAAATGAAGTGAAGCAAACTGTAGATTATTTATTTTCACTTGTCCTTGTAAAATAGAAGACTATTTTTTAGGTATGCTTCTTACAAACTGAATTGAAAAAAGTTAATAGGAGAGGAGGGAATCAGGAAATCAATATAATCAGAAATAGCAGCAATACACATTATTCATCTACTCAAGTCAAAAAACATAATGTGCTTCTGATTATAAAACCTGAAATTAAGGCAAATTTCCATAACCATAATAAAAGACAAAAAGATGAATTATTACTGTTGGGGCAAATGGATATTGAATGCAACCCATCCCCAGAGAAAGTAATACAAAATAATTTTCAAAGTTGAATTCTATGAAACAGTAATTTTCTTAGCTTGTAAAGCCTTTCTCTTTTTGCTCGTGTTTTTGATATTGCTTAAGAAAATGACACCATTAAAGAGGAATTAATTTTAGCAAGGGTTGTTTCAATAGCCTGCTCTGCTGAGCTGTCTCCAGCATGGCCCTGCCTGTAAACATTACAAAGTCAGGGGCCAGGTTCAGGTAATTATCTTGGAGTAAAACTTCAGTCCAGTAACGCTACTTTTGGACCTCATTTAGTGAGTGAAGTAGTTAATCTCTTTCTTGCTAAAAGTTTGGTGTGGGTTTATTTTTTTGAGTGTTCAGTCCTGTATGTTCATTTAATTGTGTATTGTTTAATCAGCTCAGTCTGATTGAACGCATGTGTGTACTACTTTTGGTGAGTAAGGTGGTAAGTCCTCCTGAGAGGTTCTTCCTATCTGGAGCAGAAAATGATAACCTTGTCCTGTAGAAAATATCAAAAGTGCATCTCCTTTGCATTACTACAAGGAAAAACAAAACTTTTGGACCAAATCTGCATGAAAAATTTAACCCTAAACTTCAGTGTTCTTGGAAAAATAGATTCAAACTAGAATCTTAGGGAAGAGGGTTTGGAAATGGCTCAAACCTTTGCATATGCTTCATCTATTTGTTGGCATATGCAATTTGTTTCCTGTAGGTTACAGATCAACTTGGTAACAGACTTCATGCTGATCTTAAGAAATACTGTATTAAAGTGACCAGAAGTGTGTTTTTCCTGTGACAGGGATATTTAGACCGATGTTAATCTGTAGTGGAAATGCAGTAAATAACACGGTTCTCATTTAGTTTAGCTGTGTCCTGCTAAGTCTGTGTGAAACAGCAGCAATTACTTTTCTTTTAAAAAGTTTCCACAAAAGGTCTTCTGTTCCTCAAGCATTGCTATTTTTAAAAATCGGCTTTATCTTTCACCTGAATACTGTGCAGATTTAAAGGAAGAAAGAAATGTACTCAGACATTTAAAAACAAACAAACCAACCCCCTAAAAACTCCCACTTTAATTGCTAGTTTTCAGAATTTAGCAAACCTTACCATTTTTTCGGTTGCTATTGTGAAATACCAGGATTCTCATCTGGTACAGTATCCAGCACCTTAGTCAAAGAACTATTGTTATAGAGCAGATAAGATTAAAAAAAAGTCATTGGGTTTGATGAAAACCTGCATGAACATTGAGGGGGGAAAAAGCCAAAGTTACCATAGCAACCACCAGTGCTTTAGAAAATAGCTGAGTAAAAAGAGCAGAAATGTAACAGAAAATATGAGGGCCATTTCATAAAGCATTAAAAATAAAAATGAAATTTAAGGCAAATATGATTACTGCTCAGCTTTTATCTTAGAAATCCCTGATAAGCAGCAGCTTGTCTTTATTTAAAAACAGGACCACTGTTGATAAAGTTTTAGTGTTTAGTCCCCATTAGACCCTATTAAGGAGATACTTTTGTGAATTTGGTTAAAAATGATTGAAAGTTTTATGAGTTGTTGTTTGTTGGGGTTTTTTTCTTACCTTTTTTCTTTTCTTTTCAAATGGTTTTCTGAGCAGCCGCAGTCTTAATCTGTGCAGCAGAGTGGGCTCTGAAAATGTTCTTTATGGTATTAACATGACCAAAAGTCCTACTAATAAATGTGGTTCCACAGTGGCACTACTGAGAGTTCTTCAAGTGACCATGTAGCACTGCCCTTCAGGACAGGAGTGGCAAAGGCAGCTTTAAAATTGGTGGACATAAAAAATTCAGGGAAGAGCCACATTGATAAGTTTAGGGATATGAGTTGCCCATTCATAGCACCCTTACATAAATTAAACCTACAGTCTGTCGCCTGTACCTTTGTAGCTGAACCTATATTCCAATGTCAGTGATTAACTTAAAGGCTGAGCTTTGATACTTATTTTGTCTTTATTGTCTTTCTGAATGGAGTCAGCATTCTGCAGTGCATTGGTATTGGGTGAGAAGTATGGTGTTTTGCCTGGATATTGCTTCATAGTTGTGCAGGGTTAGATTTTATGTGAGTGAGCATCAAATTTACATGGGATAAAATTGCAAGCATCTTTTCTTTCCTAATTCCTGTGTAGCTGTTGTCTTAAATTTGATCTTAGTCTTCATAGAGCAAAATGGCCTGTGTTGGAACCTTAACCAAATAAGAAAACTATGAAAAAAACCACTTTAATATTCTGCCCTGAAAAAGTGCTTCATATGAGGACTGAAGCAATCTAAAAGTTTGAGTACAAAAAGGGAAACAACAAACACTTTATCCTTTCTTTATAATACAGTCTGATTCAGTTCTTGCCTTCTCTTCAAACGACTGTGTTGTTGTGTGCTTGGCTGCAGCAGTTATCCTCTCCCGTTGTTAGAAGATGATTCTGTGTGTAGTAGATGGTTCTTAACTGTCCTAGACAGAGCCATAGCCTGGGGCTTTGCGTGCATGTCAGAGCAGTTGTTACTGGCATCTGCTTCTTTTGGGAAAAACGGCATTGTTTCTGAGCAAACAGATTTTGGTTATTTTGTAAACCACTGTGAAACAAAAATATTTTTCTCTCCTCTAGTCTCATATGGAAGTTTATAGAAGGGTAAAAAGTCTTGCATCGTTCCTCAAAGTCTTCCTGTGCATCCAAATGAAACATTTGTTATGAGTTCCATATTGTAAAATGGGTACAGCATTTTTTCTCCTCTGCTGTTGTCAGAGTTACAAAATCCAAATGGAAGTAAGAAGTGAAACTGATTGAGTTGAAATCATTAAATAATGAATTTTGTAAGAAAGAAAGGTAGTGTGAATTTCTGCAAATGCTTACGGTCCCTTCTCTGCAAAATTCACGTGGAGGATCTAGAAGCACTTTGGCAATGATCTCTTGTTTAATTGCCTCATCTAAAAGCATTCTGTAGTGCCTCTATAGCATGACTTCTGCTCTAGATCAAATGCAACAGACTTATTACTCCAGTATGTGAGCTCTTCCCTAGGAATAACTAGGAAAAGAATGTATTCTGGATAAGATCAGTTTAGTGTTTCAATACAAGCCTTAAGTGGCATATTTAATTAATTCTTGTCTAATACGAGGTTGGGGTTTGACCTGATAAACTTTTCCAGTGTGGCTGGACTTGATGTGGTAGTTTTGTGCCGGGGCAGTGCATTCCGAAGCAGCCAGGTAATGAGCACAGCTGGTGGAACAACCTGGAGCCAGGACAGAGGCAGTGTAGGTGCTTGTTGCTGCTGCAGCTGGAATGTGTCACAAGTGGTTGCTGCTGCCTGATGAGCCCTCACTGCTGCGGGCAGAACCCTTTGCACTGTGTGCCTGCCTCTGCCAGGGGTTTGATTCAGAAGTCCTGCAGAAATCTTCCAAATCTCAATGTGTGGCCTTGTTACCACCTAACAGTCTGTTCAGACTCTGGAGTTTATGTATGGTACGCTCTGACAAGGTACTGCTGACATGTACTTTGACTTAGAAACTCATAAACATCCCTTTATGAAACAGTTTCTGTGACATCTCTGTTAAGTTCCTGCAGAACTTAATACAAGCAAAATAGTTATTGTTGTCTTGCATTTTATGTGCTGTGTTTTTATCGATGTGTGGAAACTTAACAGTGTAGTGCTATTAGTGGGTCATGGAGGCTGGGAACGTGTTGTGAGAATATGCCAGTCTGTCACTAACGTCCTGAGGTAGGAACACAACTGACCTCTGACTATTTTGGTAGATTAAAATAAACCCCACTAGGTGGTGCAAGCAAATAAACCACCTTGCAAAATACTTCTCTCCAGATGAATAAACTTGGGGAAAGGGTGTCTCACCAAATTAAAACATATTCTTCAATTGTTTGTTTGGGGTTTTTTTTATTTATGGTTTTGTACAATGGTTATTAAAATTTAATATTTAATGCTGTCTTAGGCCGGTCTTCCCACATACGGGTGAAAAAGTGCATTCTGGTTTTGGCTGAGACTTGCATATCTGCTTTTGTTACAGTGTGGGCTGGCACCACGATGGTGTATTCATAGGTGGGCTGAGGGCTCCCAGAGCAAGTAGTGGACAGAGGGCTTCCATTGTGTTTTGCTGTGCTATCAAAAGTGGCTGCTGTGAAATAACATCCTTGCTGCAAGCTGACTGAGGCATTTCCAGACTTGGCATCTGCTTGGAGTATTCTGTCTCAGGATCTCTATTGCTGCAGTTTATCCTGTGCCAGTTTCACTTTGGGTTTGCTTACCTTTACAGCTCTACTGTCTACCTACGATTAAAAGTATTTGTTTGTTCAAAGAGCAGATTTCAAACAGTATGTTATAGTAATGTACTGTCAATTTACAGTGGAGTGAATGAGGTTCCAGTAGAAAATAATTTTGACATATAATGTATGTGGTTAGTCTGTAAGGGTTAATGTGTATGCCAAAGAGATCAGTAGTTATGTTTTATTTAGAAATAAACCAGAAAGCCACAAAACAAAACTCCAGACCTTTACTCTTTCATTGTACCCCTGAGGTGACTATAATATAACCTTACCAGTTTGTGTTGTGCTTGGCTATGCCATTGTCTTAAATTCAGGCTATATAACCTTTCAATATCCTCTGCTCTCCACTGAAAACACCTCTTGTGCAGTGGTGGTTTTACTGAAGATGCAGTGGCCCATACATGGTCAACATATTTCTATAGCCGTAAGATCAGTAGCAAAAAGTTTTTGAATAACAAGAAACAGCGCATTCTTGAGAGAAGTGGAAGACCCCAGGAATTTCTACCTGTGGAGAGCCATCAGCACTCTCATTTTCTTGTCAATAATCATATTTTACAGAGTTACATGGCTTTCCTGTAGACCGCAGGCTGCCAGCTCTTCTGGGAAGGCAGCGGCGCTGCGGTGCTGCCCCGATCCTGAGCAGAGCCCTGCCTGTGCTAAAGGGCAAGTGCTGCAGGGAGCCTCGTTGGCTGCTTAGCAGCCAGCCCGGCAGAGCAGCGCTTCTGCTGCTGCTGCTTCGCCCTCGGCACCTGTGTGCCAGGCCCCCTCGCTCTGTGAATGCAGTGCATCAGTAAATACTGTATTACCACCTCGCAGCCCAGGACTCTGTAATAAGACAGTAACTGCAATCACTGAGCAGCTCTCTAGTGAAACTTCAGTATATTGCTGTGCAGTATATTTACTGAAATGGAAATTTTTCATTTCAAAGTGACTTAGGTATTCATCAGTTGGGATGGGTGTGTTTGCCGCATTCGTGCGAGTGTTGACAAATGCAGCAGAAGCGAGGTTTTGTTGGTGTTCTGATTGGGGGTTTTTTGTTGGGATTTTTTTTTTAGGAAATAAGACATTAAAGTATAAAAATCTTATGCCCATGAAATCTCAGTTGACCAGCAGCCGTAAAAAATATATACACTAACCACAAATAGTCAACACATACTCTGAGTTTTGCAGTAAGATTCTGTTGTACTGTATAGCCTCTGCAGAGTACACATAGAAAAATTGCAACAGAGGTGTTAGTCTTAAAGTGCAGAAAGAAAATACTTTTTTCCTTGGTTTCCTTGGGTAGAGGACCAGCATACTCAATTGCCATCTTGCACATTTGGCTATTATTAACTCCAAAGCCAGAGTAGAACTATATGGTGATGCAAGTAGAAGGGCCTCGTGGTATGTCTATTAAAATACTTTGATATTCCTGCTGTAAAAATGTAGATGTAAAAATAAATGTAAATGTAAAAATCCGCTGCTTTTGGTTACTTACATTGTAGTAGTGTGTGGGAGTCCCACTCATGAGTGAGGATCCACTGTAGCTGAGCAGTGAACATATACAAGAAAGATAAACACCGTACACTATAGTGTTCCCATACAGTTTTGGTGACAGGTACATTGAACATTCATAAAAACATGAGAGAAAATGGATAATTTGAAAAAGAAGGTTTTTTTCCACGAAACATAAAATATGAAGTTAAAAGGTACAAGACAGAATGTAAACTCTTTACTGGACCTCATATATTTGATAATGTAGCATATAAAATTCTTTAGAACGAAATCTTTCAGCTCTTGCCTGCTTTGTGCTTCTCTTAATTTGGAATTTTTTTTCTTAAGTCTATTACTCTGTAATTGGAGTTGTTCCATTGTTTCTATAACTGTTACTTACTCCATCTGAAGGTGTCAGAAGAGAAATCTGGCTTCATTATCTGTGCTAAATGAACTAAGAAACTTTTAACTTTTGCCTTAGGTTCAAAGTTGCCTTTTATGCATATGTGTATGCACACACAGACACACACATATATATATGTGTGGGATTGTGAAAGACCTTACCAGCACTGCAGAGTTTGTTCTTTTACATAAGGTGTACTGAGAGGCTGATCTTCTAAAGCTGAGTGACAGATTGGCATTGTGATCTTTTCTGCTTTACAGAGTCTCTTGGTGCTGGTATCTACTGATGATGTACACTTAACATTCAGATTCACTGATGCAATGTTCTGTAGATTATAAATGTTTGCAGAAAATGACTCCTAAATAGTGGAAGAACTTACCATAAGAATGAGATAAAGATCGAGATTAGGTTAGTAATACTTGGCATTCAATCTTAGTTGAAGTCATAAATGATTTTTGTGTAAACCCTTACATTTGTTTTAAAAGAAAAAACATGGAAAAATCCTCTGATAAAAGAGCGAACTTGCTGGTTTTTTCTGCTTGGATTTCGAAAATAAAACCAGGGAACCCCATTTGCTGTATATACTCTACTGTCATAAGACAGTCTTAGAAAGTCACAGTCAGCTTAAGTTTGGGCATGACTGAATACTGAAGGTTTAATTTTAAAAGTTTAAGTCCAATTTTCAAAAATAACTATTTAATATTAGTCTTAGTTAGACATTTTTGTTAGTATAATAATTCTACTAACGTATTTTTACTGTTGGCCAAGTCCAACCCATGTGCTAATTAATTTTTTAGGAACATTTCATAGAAGTAGCTTTTGCTTTATTGCATTATAAAGAAGGTCTTTGATGATTGCTTAAACATTGCTTGGCATTTACCATGCTGTAGAATTTATATGTAAATAAAAGGAAACTTTGTAAATAATATTTTCCCTATTAAAATGGCTTTATCTCTTTACTCTTGCAGTAAGACAAATAGATCTCTACAGAGAACTTAAGGTAACTGAGAAGAAAGGGGAGGGACATGCCTGTAGCCCTCAGAGCTGTTCTGTTCCTGCTCTAGCCTTGTCCCTTGGAGACTGCAGAGAGAAAGGGTGCTGATAGCCTGTGGCATGCTCTGAGCTACTGCATCTGTCCCTTCCCTTGCAGGTTTCCAAGGTAATCAGAAATCTGGACTTGGCAGGTGTCTGAGATGCCAGATTTTGTGTCAAGTATTTGGAATTAGAAACCACCTGTGAATATTAGAAGTTTGGCTTCTCCAGCCTATTGCTTGGCTTTGCAACCAGGAGTAACTTGCAAATCCAGATATATGTCTTGTATAGGTACAGCTGACAGATGCTGGAATTAGTACAGCCCTGAACTGAACACAAGGACATAAAGTCCCTCTTTCTGTCCCACAGGCCTCAGACCTAGTGGCTTGCCTGGATAGGCAGGGGAGTTGCCAAGTTTGTGTGCCTCTTGGGAGGCTGGCAAGTGGCGTGCCATGTACTTGACACAGGATGACTTGCTGCTTCTGCTCTTCTTCCTGGGACCACTTAAATTGTATGAGGAGCAGCACTGGTGAAAAAGGGGAAAAAAGTTGATTAAGTTTTGTGGTATAGCATTCTGCAGTTCTTGGTGTATCTTGGTTGTCTGCTTTATGCAAATGTGTTACTGATCATGTTGAAGCAAAAAAGATCAAAAGCAACATCTAGTATTCAGGAGAGACATGATTGCACAGTAAACCATTTCTCAAAAGCCCAGAACTGTAATTTTTATGATTAATTTTCTGAGTGCCTAGGGTATAGCATGTTTCAAGAAAATCTGTGTCTATTACAGGTACCAGTATATGCTCTTTTATACACTTGTAGATAGAAGTTCAGTTGGTGTCTTCCCTTGTAACATCCTATCCATAGGGGCTGGGACTTGGCAGGCAGATCAGCAGCCCTGCTGTAAAGGACCTGGGCATGGAGATGGGCACCAGTGCCACCACCATCAATAAGACAAGCTGCCTACTGAGCTACGTGAGGAGTATGATTAGCAGATTGAGCGATAGTGTTATCATTTTGCTTTGATGCTGCTGGAGCCCTACCTGAAACACTGTGTCTGGCATTTGGCCTTACCCTTCAGGAATGATGCTGAGAGGGATTGCCAAGATGGTCAGGGCCTAGGGCACACATCCTGTGAGAGGTGATTGAGAGATTTGCGCTTGCTTGCCCTTAGAAGGTAGAAATGTAATAGCAGGCTGCAGCTGTTTGGAATGCAGTCACGGAGGTGGTTAATGTAAACTCTTCTTGTGGTAGCAAGAGGTTCAGGTTGTGCATCAGGAGAAATGTTTGCAAAGAAGGGTGAGTTAGCACAGAGAGGTTGTGGAGGTTGTGAAGATTCAGCTGGACAAAGCCGTGGCTGACCTGACCTGGTGCTGGGAGGCTGAAGCAGATGGTCTCTTGAAGTACCTTAGAAACAAGATTTCTGTAGTACTGTGTGGTGGCCTCCCTTGATTAATTGGAGTAAAGGGTCAAAAAAGCAAAATAGGAAGCTTGAAATGAAGGGAGTAAGGTAAAAGGTCTGAGGATGGTTTTGAGCAGAGAACAGGCAGAGAACACTGCTACTTTGGCAGATTCTTGTACTGAACTAAGCAGTCTCATGAGAAATTACAGCTGGATGGTACATTATGTGACTCATGAACTGAAAAAATAGAAATATGTACTGTAGGTGTAGAAATATTGGGACTTAAAATACGTGTATTATGGGATTTTTAGAAGGTGCTTGTTGAAAACTGTAACAATATGAACCAATGCATATAGATTGTTTAGTTTGAATATGCTCAGGAAAGAACAGTAGTATTAAACACGATGAACTTTGCTATAAAGACTAATTGTGGCCACTAAATAACGGAGCTGCTATCCTGGCTCATTCCCAGGTTAATTCTTTGATTTAAAAACATCTTCCTACTGATTTTCTGGACTTGCAGTGCACTGGCAGGTGGGGTTGAATTGGTCTACATAAAGATCAGGCACTGTGGATAAACTTTCAGTTGTGAAAAATGAGCAAGCTTTCTTTATCCAGCTGAAAGTATAATTTCAGCATGTACTGGTAGCAGTATTTAAACTGCATGTGTGATGTGGTGGCATGGGAGGATTTGGACTTGCTTCTTTGAGATTCCTGTGAAATTCAGTCATGGGTTTCCAGACACAGAGTGATAATAACCTGTGTGGTTTTTAACCACTCTTGGAAACATTTTCCCATGTAATTAGGAGGGAATGGATTCAAGGGGGAAATTTGCAGCCTCAGTTCTTAAAGACAGCACATACCCACTTCAAACTGGATCAAATGTTTGCTCAGTGAGGTGGGCAGTGTTCTCTTTTGACTGGTTTAAGCCATCAGTAGAAGCTTCTCTGATATTGCTGGACTTGTCTTTATAAACGTGCTCCAAGTTTGGGAAATTTGACACTTGTTCTCATTCCCTCCCCCCTCCCCCCCATGAAACTTGCCTCTTGTGAGAATGAATTAGCATTAAGCAACGAGCACCTACTTTTAGCTGTGGACTCAAATGGTGATTTTCAGTGATAGAGGAGAGACTTAGTGGGTCTTTTTATCTCCAACTTTTGATTAGCATTTTGTGCTTCAGCAGCATCATCATGTGGAAGCTTTAAATTAATTCAAAAGAGATTTTCTAATTTCCTAAAATGTGGAATAGTTGAGATAACAAAATGAAGCCCTATAGGTCATGTGGTTTCCAGTAGCAGGAAAGTCAGTTCTGCTTACTTAAGCTAATATTCTTTTTAATTCCTTCCCTATGTCTTGCCTCAGAATAAAAATAGGAGCAGGCAGAACAGAGAATCCCTTCAGTGACATTTTTTGACAAAAGTCATTAGCTAGACTAGAGGAGAGAGACAATACTGGTCAACCTGTGTTAAAACACACTATAGATTTGTGGTACCTCTTCTTGGATCTTAGGATGACTAAGAATATGTGGCTTGACAAAGGTTAATCACCTGAAATTCTTCAGATAAGAAATCGTGTGGATCACAGAAAGACAGAGGAAACATTTGTTGCAGTCAATTTTTATCCAGTTTATGAACTCAATGTGTCTGGCAGAGTCTGGGAACACCAGCAGACCTTTTTATGATCAGGTCCAAGAGAAAGTGCTGTGCATTCACAGACTTCAGGTATTTTTTAAACTCCAGGATTAAGTCTGCATGACTAGTTTGGGTCAAAATCTTTCACTTTTTTTTTTAAAAGAAATGAACAGATTACAGAAAGTATTTTGCATTTCTGAACTCTAAGATGTTTTGCTGCTTTATTCCACAGGAATATCTCTCTGTAAAGGCCAGCAAGCTGAAGTAGTTAATTTTTCTTCACAATGCAAGTCAGTAGCTTCCTTCTTCAAAAAATTAAAAAACTGATTGTGTCTAACACTGATTTAGTTTTTCATTGCATCAAAGATATTTTTGCTGTCAATTTATATTTTTTCCTTTATCTCCATATTCTATTGTTCATTTTTGTGCAATCTTCCTTTGAAGCTGTCTTTGATAGTCTGCCATCTGCTGCAGTAGGTGCTGCTAGCATTACTGAGTGGAAGTCACAGCATTTGTGGATGACAATCTTGGTGGTTCTGGCTGTACCTGTGAAATGCTTGTACATTTCCACCACAGCTCCCTCCTCTCCTCATCTTTGAATACTCACTAATGGTTTTGCCATCTGAAGGCATTCAGACTGCCCAGCAATGAAGGGCCAATTTGAGTGTTAGCATTGTAAGACAGCCCTGTGAGGTCCCCCAAGGTCCGTCCCCAGCTGCCCCGCATCCCAGAGCTCAGGACTAGGGCAGTGAAGGAAGTTGTTTGCATTGTTAGGTCTGTAGAGGGAGACATCCACACTCACCTGAGCAAAGGTTGCAGCAAGAAAATGTCCGCTGAGTTTTGACCCTTTAACTAAAGAAACTGTGCTAGGAAGGAGACGTTGTGAGGAAGCTCCCTGGAATGATGATGCTCTCAAGTATTTGTTTCTCTTCTTTGTGACTATCCGTGTGGTAAACATGAGTGTAGGCAAATCTGGCGTTCCCTTATAAAGATAAGAAGAGCATTGATGAGCACACTTTTGGGAGAAGAGCAGAGTTAAGCATGATCTCACCTTTTCAAGCACTGGTGTTTTCCATGTACCTTAGTGCTTCTGTTGTTTGAACATACCCAATTCTTAAATATGTGTGAAGTTAGGATTTAACAGACAGAATGAGTACCTGGCAGCAATTCAAGGTCTAATTCTTAATCTTCTGTACTATGGATATGGTAGATAAATTTCTCAATGACCAATTTTAAAAACTATTCACTCAAACCCGACGTAGCCCATTTCAGCCTCTCTTTAATAGGAAAGCTAATAACTTTTTCTGATGTGGTGCATAAACCTCTGATATTTTGTTTTCTTTTTATTGCCATATGCAAGTGTGTTCATGTATTTACAGTCAATAAAGCTATCAGTGCTATACACAGGTTTAGATTAATAATTTCAGCCTTTCAGTCTTGGGTATCAGATTTAGGCACTGCTGTGTTATTTGCATCCCTTGGTCTCGTGCTGACTGTCTGAGCAGTTGCACTGTTTCTGCTTGGAGCTACTTCTACAAGTGGGACAGCCCATTCCAGTATTTTCATTCACATTATTCAGAAGTCGTGTCTCAAACAAGCCAGGCAGAACGTGAGCAGTCCAAATCGTTTGTGTCTACAGAAAAGAAGGGTGGTGATCCCCAAACCCCGTCTTCACATGCATTTTTGTCTCTGATAGTCTTTTGTTCACTGTTCACACTCCAACTTCCAGTTTGTATAGTTTCCAAGAGAGGTGGTTCCTTATTAGGACTTACCATCAAGGAGCAAGAGTTTCAAAAGAGATGCAGTATTACCTGTGCATGGGTCATAGGCATGAAGTTCTGTGACCTGTCTGAGCCATCAAGTCTACAGAACACATAAGAAGGAAGAAATATTAACCTTAGTCCTGTTGCCTGTTAAAATTAGTACATGTTTGTATTTACCCATAGACAGGTTTTATGTTACCTAGACTTTTCTGTCTCTTGAATGCCTTAACAGCCCATTTTGCCATGAGCAGACCAGTTCATGATCATATGTTGTATTTTTTTCCCCCCTGTATTTTTGTAATACTTGCACGAGGTAAATGTAATACTTGCACAAGGTAAAATACATCTCTGCCCTAAAGCTACTGCAGCTATTCTGTGAAGAAAACCATGGGCTGGCTTAGCACTCGTGACAGAGTGTGCAACCTCCTCATGCTCAGAATTTACTTTTCTTTAGCACACATTGACTTTCACAGGATTTCTCCTGTAAGAGTGAGCATGCAAATATAAATAACAAATAAGATATTTCACCAAATATCTTGACACATTTTACTGGATTTAAATTCACTTTCCACAGTTTCTGTTTCATGCTCCCTTTCCTTCATCTAAGAGCAGTCACAGCAGCAGTATAAAAATAAATTTTAAATTGAATTTTTTAAGATCCTCCTCTTCTGCTATCTCTTACTGCTTCTCACTTCTCTTCTGATTTTACATTTCTTTCTAGTCTTCTCCCTGAAAATCAAGATCTCTTTATGCTTTGCATTACCAGCTGTCAGACACGATGCCGTATATGCTGATATGCCACTGTGTTAGCTTACTTTGCCACTGTTGGCAGCACTCTGCTGTCATGCTCAATTGAGACAGAAAGGACTGTTTCTTACTGGAAAACTAATTCATGAAAAATTGCCTTTGTTTCTGTAATAGAATTGTTTTGAGAGAAATTAAACATACAAAGAAAACTGTATTACAACAAATCAGCCCTTAATTTTATAAAGGTTTAGGTGTCAAATATGAATGAACTAAACGCAGTGAGGCACACTAATTTTTGTGAAATTACAGCCTCAAATTGCCACATGTGATCTGAGCACAAATTCCATCAGCTGAGATGGTTTTTGTATTTGGATTTTTTTTCCAACATAACTAGTTTTGAGCAAAAGTGAATGCCTCCCCAGGCATCTGGAAATTATCTCTGGAAGGAGTAACCAATTTTCTTGTGTCCCTCTGTGAAAGGGAGAGACAAGGTCGGAAGAATTGTGATGAAGATTATCTTTATCCTGACATGTTCTCGTCCTCCACCCTGCAAAGAGGAGGAAGTAGAAAATCCTCTTCTGTGTTGACCTGTTTCTCCCCTCTAGGCCTTTCTGTCCCTTATGCTTTTGAAGAGGACTGCCTTTTACAGGTCATTCTGCCAGTCTAGGAGTGCTGGTGGGCTGCTCTTCCTAGGGCTAGAATGAAGGAGCAGTTTTACAGCAGGTTTCTTTCTTCTTGTTGCAAACAGCCCTGGTAGTGGCTTTCTTTGATCCGTACCAAAACTGACTGAGCTGACCAAGACAACTTCCTCAAAGACAGGATGAGGCTGCATCTGTGCTTGTGAATTAGGCTGATGTCCTGTGCTGTGTCATTTTCAGTGTGGCCTCTGTTGTGGCTCATACCAGCTGGACAATGTGTGTGAGTGGTTCAAGGCTTACTACGTGCCTGGAGGAGCCAGTTTGGGATGCAACTCCTGCTTTGGGGGAGAGAATTCAGCCATTTGAGAGCTGTGTCATGGGGTTTGGTCTTACTGGCCATGAGCTGTCACTGTTCTTACATAAATGACTGGTTAAAATACATCCTTCGTGCCCACTTGCAGGGGATTTTAGGCTTATCTGCGGGAGAGAAGAATCAAAACTCTTTTGTAGACTTGACAGTACATCACTAAAAACATATACAAAAAGTTCATGGCATTACAGCAAAAATTTCGAGAAAACAGTTCTGAACTTCTCTTCCAAAATACCTCTGTGTGTGTGTGTGTAGATATTTTATAGTGTGGGTATATAAAAGTAGATGTGTATGTAAATACATTAGAATGCCCACCTAACTAATCTTTATCCTATAATTTATTTATATATAAAATGTAATGTAGTTCAAGTGACTTGATTTTTTTTTAGAAAGTAGATTAGAAAAAAATAAAATGTCTTTCTTGATGTTGAAAGGTTCCTATCAGCGTAATTTCAATTTAAATCTAATTACTTTAAAATGCATGTTTATACTACTCTCCCCTTCCTCTTTTTTTTAGTTAAGCTTCCTAAGGCTTAAAATTATCTTGATAATTTTTCTTTATCTTTTTTAATCCTTTGTCATTTGAAGAAAGGTCCTTTTTTCCTGCAGTTGACAAGGAGTGTGTTTGACAATGCAAGGGAATGCTGATTCTGTCTAGACAGAAAAATTGCCAATTTTACAAGGTCCTTGACAGAACAGACACACAAGCCTCTTTTTTTTTTTCATTTCTGCTAACATTCAGTTTATAGTAATTTTAGCTCTTACTTTCAGCTTTAAGTGTTTAATTTTGGGATTTGAGATACTCTTATTTTTCCCCCCAGATTTGCAGTGTCCCTGTAGAGAAAAGCGTTCAAGATACTGATGACTATTGTGTTGTGTACAGTTGTTTCATATCTAGAACTATGGCTAAAAAATGGATTCATGTAGCTGGCATCCATAGATCAAGGTGTTGTGGCAGCTAATACTCCCTGTAGAACAGAAGTAATCTCCAATTCACACTTACTGTGGTGTGTTTGCCAATCAGGACCAATGATAGAAAGTAGGGAGGAACTGAGTGGAAAGATTCCTTCTGCACACTGTGGTGGAGTTGCTGAGCCCCCTCTAGGCTCTGATGGTTGTGTTGGACTATAATAGCAGTATATTTCATGTTAAAAGCATGAATTCATCATTGTCATAATAATCCAGAAACTCTAAAAACCATATCAGAAAATGAGCTCTGTCTGTGGTCCAGCTTCAGTAGTTCAGAGCCTGCTTATTTAATTTTTCTTAAGCACATTAAACCGTTCTAGGCAGGCTGTCAGTGTGATCTTCGAAATATTGCTGTGTTTCTTTTGTTCTCTACTTTTAAATTTCTTATACAGTAAGACTTTCATACTTTCATACTCTGTTCATTACAAATTTCTGGATATTCTGACTCTTATTTGAGCTTAAAGCCTTTCAAACCACAGCAGAAATTCAGTAGTGGAAAAAGGAAGAGATGTGCACTTACTGTCCTTCCTGTTACCACATCCTGTTGACTCCCAGAGCAGACACTAAGCTTGTAGTTTCTGGCTCTTACCTGGCAGCTGGTCTGCAGGTAAATCAACCCAGCAGGTGTGGATCCTTTTAGACTAGAATGGGTATAAGGTTTAAGCCCGGAAAATAATGCATTTGCCATAGTTTTTGTCTGAAAATAATTCTGCATGAGCTTTAGAGAAGGGTCTTGGTTTTGTCAGGATCTTTTTTTTCCCCTTCGTTTCTTGTTATAGTGCTCAAATTCTTACATTCAGAACTCTTCAGAAAGATAGAGGAATGGCTGATGAAAAACTTGAGTGATACTTTGAAAACGTAGCACATGCTGTGCAGTTCCAGTAGATGAAAGCAGCATGGTTGAAGGGTTTAAAACATACTTTCATATTAATTTACTATAATTTAAATATTCTTTTAAGAGCCTGCTTATGGATTCTGATTTTTCAGCTGCAACCACAGTTTATTCAAAGTTTAAAGGGCTATGATGTATATTCTTTGTGAAGTATTCACTCTTTTTTTTTTCACACTAGCTTTTTGGCTTTTTGGCAGCCAGAAGTACACACTGCTGTGCTGGCAAATGCGTGAATATTTGTGGGGTTGAACTTCTGCCGCATCTAAACTCTGCTGTGCACTTGCAGCAAAAGTGGGAAAGGGTGAATAATCCCTCCTGCCTTTTGAGATGGTCAGATTTGAATTATGTTGGCAGGACTGAGTGAAGAAGTTTCTATTGTTAACAGTGCCGAATCTGCTTTGTAAATGCGTAAGACTTTTTTCCATGGGGATTTCAATCCAACTTTCACCAGTCCTTGTTCACCTAAAAATAAATTTAAAGGTTTTCTTAGGTTTCTGCTGCTAAATTTGTGCTTGATGTCAAGGAAAAGAATCCACAATGTAATGCACATTTCTGTTTACTGTAAATTTGTTCTTTTGCTCAACTTTATAAGAAATATATATTCCATTACTGTCACAAAATATACCTTTTCTTCATCTTAAGCAAAACAATATCCCAGAAAAACTTAATTTCATTAATATGATTTGGTAAACATTGTACTAACTTTGACAAATGTGAACTTAATTTCTTCCCAGGTTCCTAGAGGAGGAGTTGGCAACAGAGCCACTAAAATACGCTGAACAACTTCCTGTAGCTCAGATAATACACCAGGTATGTCTTTCTGTTTTAAAAATTCCTTTGAAAATAAAGAACATCTGTAATACTTAAACTGCTTTTCTAGGTCACACGGAATTAATGTCCTCATGCTGGAAGTATGTATAAACAAGATACTCTTGTTCAGATGACAACTATTAAATTATAAAAGTCTTACTCTGAACATGGCAATGAAAAGATGCTTGCTGTATGACACGGTTAACACTCCAGAGCTACTTGTTAAAATTGTTGTGTGTCTGCTGATAAAAAAGAAAAAAAATCCATTAATTTTGCCCAATTTGCATCTTGACCTAAATCATATTCCCCTTCCTGAAAAAGCAGCCAAAGTATGGAGTCATTATTGTGGAATAATTGTCATGACAAGTTGGGCAGGGAAAACAATCTCTCCTCCTAATACAGTTCTGAATTAGCACCATTTCTAATTCTAACTATAGCAGTGTCATCATACTTTCTACTTTGAACAGGGTTTTGTTTGCTTTTTGTTTTGCACAATTAAAAAAAAAAGGCTTGTATTTTTCCTAGATTGTGCCTTCTAACTTTGTCTTTATTTAAATGGGATACTGTGCTGTTGATTTAAGTAAACAAATGAGGGATGTGAGCTGGGATTAAATAGGAGTTTTTATTGTAACATGTCTCCTCCAATTCATGGCAAGGAGGAGGAAGAGGTCTTCTCTGTGCAGAAGATTCTATATTCTCTTCTTGCTCTTCTCTGAGAGTTTTCAAGGTGCGATTTTCAATCCATCCTGCTGGTAGATCAGGTACCCAGTCTGCATTCAGGAGTCTCCTCATTCTTTGCTGTCAGCCACAGAGGCCTCTGCCTGTTGTGTGGAGAAGCTTATAGCCAAATAACATAAAACTTGTGTCAAATGTGGCTGTGGAGACTTAGCATCCTTCTTCTTGGGGATGCCTTAAAGGGAGCAAAATTACCTATTCTGTTGCAGTCATTTGGAATTTTCTCAGAATAAAATAAATCATTTTTAAACTTTGTAGATATGAGTCCTGCTTCAGGGACAAGTAACTATGGTTTTCTTTAATCAGGACCAAACAGGTCACATTACTGTTTTCCTAATGGTATCTTGGCCGTATGGGATCTTTCAGGTAATCAAGTATGCTCTGAAATCTGGGGAAGATAAGCACAGTTCATCATGGGAGACAAAATGATGCAGTCCATTCACTGCTTTGAGATAAGGAAAACTTCCAGACTGAAAACTGAGACTTGGTACTGGTCAGAGTAGCACTAAGCCAGATAGGCAATGTTAGATAAAGCTGTGGTTTCAGGCTGAGGTGTTTTTGAATGCTTGAAGATCAACAGGAACAAATAAAAGTCCACTAAGCCCCTTAATAGAATTTTGTAAACAACTTTATGTGTATTAATTATTATCGTAGATCTTCCCAAATACCTTTGTCAATAAGTGTTTTTAAAGCATTGAGTCTCATGCTGCAGGCAGTGCTGGTTTTACCTTAAAGGAAACATAAGCTTTATTTTAAAACCTTCAAGTGTACAAGCCGTTCCTACAAGTTGTAAGCACAAGGGATTTTAAAACTTTTGGCTGAAATCTGCACCTTCAGGAAGAATTTCTGATGTGTTCAGAGCATGGAAGATTGGAAATCAGGACCAGTTTGTATGTCAGGAACTCCCTGGTGTTGTCAGAGCTTCAAATGACCCAACAGCCTGCAAATGTCACATTTAAAATTCTGTCTTCATGCCTGACTCTCAGCATAAATGAATTAAACAGCCGAGCAGGCAGCCAGTCAATATGTTCTTAACAGTGAGAGTGAGCAATGAAACAGTTTGGGGGTTGTTTGGAATCAGTAAATAGAAAGTGCATGGAATGGCTCACCTAGAGGAAAATCTCAAATAGGAAACAGAATTAACCTTTAAAATGGTCGAGCAGACAAAATGTCATAGCAATATTTTTACAGCATTAGGTGGGTAATAACTACAGAGGGTTCATTTGGCTACTGTGTGTTACACTGCAATAGAATATTGCACTGTGGAAAGGCAAAAAGCTGGTTTATGTACTCTTACCTGTTTGCTAAACTTGCCAGTAGTACAGAGCTGGGGTCTGCACAAGGCAGCAGAACAGACCCAACAGAACTGCAAATGGCTTGGATGCAGAGAAGCCAAATGAAAGGAGCATTATTTAGCTGTGGTGACAGGGAGTTTGGCACCGTGCCCTGGCTGTGTGTGAGGCTGATGCCCTGCCTGAGCCTGTAGGAGCTGTAACCAGCTGAGCATCACTGCACCAGCATCCTGCTGAATTAGCTCTGCAGGAATCCCCTTACACCCTTTCTGAGGGACCTGGCACGACTGGGACAAGTTGTGCAGGGGCCATTTTGTATGAACAAGGTTGGTTTGTTTTTTTTTTTTTTGCTTTAAGGAAAAAGAAGGAAATTGTAAGAAACTAAAAAATGTCAGGAGTAAAAACAGTGGATAGTTTTTGTGGTGTTATGATGCTGTATCCAAATGGATGCATACATACCCTAGACATACATAATAGCATCAGTGCTGTGTATAGCATAGATATATATTAAAATTTCACAGTGGTGGACAGGTATCCTAAGTCAGTATAATGTATAAGTACATTTTAATTATACTTGTTAGCCACCATAGCCACTAGTACTATCCAACTTGCACTGTAAATTTATTCTCCTGAGCACTACTAAAATGATCCTTGTGCTTTTAACTGAAATAAAAAGCCACTAGTGCTTGGTAAAGGAATGCAGTCATTAATATAAACTTGTAAAAGTTGAGCTTTCAGAGTAGTGCCCACATGAGACAACCTTTTAAATGAGATTCTCTCTGTACAGCCATGCATACAATGCTGCTACTTACAGTAAGTTTATGCTACTTAAAATAAGGCAAAAAAAAAAATCCCAAACCAGAAAGGGAAGAAAAAGGAGAGATTACTTTAATTCTGCACTTGTCTTTTGTCAAAATAGGTTTGGTGGAAGAACAGGGCAAACTGCATTTGAGGAGATTGTTTTCATTTATCATAAATGATATTCATTGCTGGCCTTGCAGTTCAGCAAGTCATTTTAATAGAAGTACCTAACTTCGGTGCCAGTGCTTGTGCTTGGAATGTCACTGTGTGTTAACATATTTGGCCTAACCAGGATTTAGGATATTGAAGAGACTTAAATTGTTACAGGGGTGTTACTGATGGAAGAATGTTTTATTGATGAAAGGCATATTTCAGCAGATAAACACCAGATCTCCTGATGGTGTTATAATTGAAAACAAAATGAAACAGCAAATTCAGACCACAATCAACTTGCATATTTATTTTAGTCCTTTTCAAACCATTAAATAGATAAATGAACATGCTGTTAAACCAGGATGGTATTTCAGGAAAGTGACTTGCAGCCTCTAATGGAAATCGCACAATTTACTTGAAATCTTTACTTGACATGGTTTACAGTTGCAGATTGACTTAAAAATGAGTTCCTTAGGTATTTTCTCATAGGGGGAATGCTACATGTAATATCTAATTAAATTAGATTGAGTTTCCTTTTGGAGAAATGTGTTAAGTTTGTTTGGTTTGTAGAAGTTTTAACCTGTGCTTTTCTGTTGCTTCTCCATAAGAAGCCTCAGTGGAAAATGTCTTCAGTAATTTCAGGAGTTCCCTGGGAAGTTGTGCTAACCCTGTTGAGGAAGTGTCTCTGTTCCAGGGTCCAGCCAAGCAGGTGGTGGCAGCACTGGGAGCTTGGCTCAGTCCAGACCCAGGGAGCGTTAGGGAGTTGCTACATCCAGTCTGGTCTGAGGGTGCTGACTGCAGTCACCGTAAGGGAAACTAAACAGCAAATTTAAGAAAGGTGATGGGAGGGGGATTTCCAGAGTTAGCAATACAGAGACTGATGGCCATCAAAGGATACTGCAGGGTTGCAGTTCTGCAGTAAGTCTTGCAGGAAGGCCTTTGTTTCCGTCACATCTGTGTTTCTGTAATGAGTTTGCAGCCATGACCCACCCCACCCTTCCCCCAAATAAAATCCTTTTGCTTTGAAGATCAATTTTTTGTTCATTCTCAGGGCCTCGTTCTCATGTTGTAGAGGGCTGTTAGTTTATTGCCTTTGTTGATGTTATTCTGGTTTCATGCTGATTTAATTGACAGAGGTTTTCTTTAGTAGCATTTGCCAGAAATTGTTGAAACAGTATTAAGAAAATAGAACACACTATGTTGCATAGATTTTTTTTGAAGTATCTTTTTATTATCTATAACACAACAATTTTAGCTCTCAGACTTAAAATGTTTTCACAAACATTAAATTAAGGTGGTTTTATGTGGCTTGCGATCTTTGTGAAATGCTCAGTATGAAAAGTAACCCATCACATGCTGATACAGACTTGAAAACAAAACTTTATTAAAAAAAATTTAAAACTTTATTAAAAAAATTCAGGGATCACACTGGTGCCTTGCCTATTGCCATGTAGCTTCCCTTTGGCAGTTTATACATTCAGGAGTTCCCCTCACTCCCAGTCTGCTTCTGTCCTGATGGTGGAGTCTTGGTTCCTATAAATGTTTTATAAAGCCATTAGTGTTCAGAACTTTGGTTAAGCATGCAAGGTGTTGAACAGCACAACAGTAACCCAGATTTTATTTTTATTTTTGATGCAGACAGTAGTTTTTGTTTATGAATATTAATTTATTAGAAGTCTTAAAGTACTTTGATAAGTGGTACTTGCATTTTACTGTGTCTCTACAGGCTAGGAGGTTCAAAAGCAACTTGTAATACTTAGATGTGTCAGGTTTGATGTGTAAAGTTTTAGACACAGTTATTTATACATTCTTTGAAAATCCATTCATGTAGCTGTGTTTGAAAATAACTTTGAAGCATAGCTTGCTTTTTAGAACTCTGGTCATGGTATTCAGCTGGATGATGTCAGAGATAAAATATAACCTTTCACCAAAAGGTCCAAGTTCTGCTGCACCTGCTGTCACAGACACAGGCCTGCTCAGGCAGGGATGCTTTTCTTTGTTAAAAATGGATTTTGTTAGGATGATTGAAAATTGACTTTTTCATACCAAATATTTAAAAGTACACTGACTTCAGAGTCCAGTTTTATTTTAACAAAATACATCACTTGGCTTCCCACCAAAAAGCCTTGTGATGTGTAAGCTTGCCCTAGGACACCTGCCTGGTCAGGCTTTACTGCTGCAGTTCTGAGCAACATGCTGAAGACAGCGTTGTCCCCTTACCACGGCCACCTCTTGTGGCCACTTTGGAGTGTCTGGAGAGCAGCAGCCTGTTCTGTCAGTGCTCACATCTGTCTGGTCCAGACTTCAGGTGAGGAAAGTTCTTTCTGATGCACATCATGGAAATATGTTGACATCCTCTTCCCCACCACCTCATCTAAAGTGGTTTTTTGGGTTCAGACGTTCTGTGCAGAGCTAAATGCAGGTGTGCTGTACCCCTTTTGCTGAACCAGCCTTTCTTCATCTAGGGCACTTAGGATGTATGGGAGTTAGAAATTAATGTGGTCTACTATGTTCAGGTTTTTTCCATTTCTTTTCTGTATTAAACATATGTTTGTGAATTGTTTAACCTAGAGGAGGTTTGCCTACATTTTATAACTGTAATGGAAGTGGTCTCATGTGGAACCATGACTGGATATCATCCATCAAGTAAGAACTTCCTTTTTTCCCCTAAATTGTAAGCAGTATATAGACTTAATTTCTCTTACTGCTGCATAAGTTAGAGATTATTTAAATCTTTTGGGCTTTCTTTAAATTGACTGCTACCTAGTAGAAAACTCAGTGCTCAAAATGAGCAAAAGAAAAAGAGCTACTACTGCACACTTTTGCCAACTAAACCAAATATGTCATAGAGCAGCAGAGGTATTCCCACCAAAACCTTGTGCTACTTGGTGCATATAGGTGCTTTGAGGTTCATTCCCTAGGATTTCTTCTAATACTAAGTTTGATTTTAAAAGCTGAGTAGCAGAATCTTGCTGTGTGTATGAGTCACGTCATATATTAAGAATGGCACAGTCCCCTGCTTTTCTGACTCACTGCAAGAAATCACCAAACACAGTCTTGACTTGGTTATAGAAGCTGCATATCTTTTACTGGCAAACCATTAAACCAGAGCTTTTTCAGGCTTTTTTTTTTTTTTTTTGTCTAATGAACTGCTGCAGTCAGAAAGGGTTCTCAGGACCTTCAAATGTACTCCAGTAGTCAACACAAACAGTAAGGTTGTCTCTCTTTTTTTCTTCTTCCAAAATTAAGTGGCTCATTAGCCAAATGAAATTTCATCACATTCCTGAAATACAGCATATCTGAGTGCAATATAAAGTATTTTTGTAAAATAGAGAAACTGTAATTGTTGAAATTTGCTGTTGTTTTTCTCATCAGTTTTTTCCAGTCACAGAGTTACCATGATGTGGAGTTAGCATAAATTACTGATCATTTGTTTTTACTGACAAGACACAGCTGCTTCTGGTCTGTTATGTTTTTCATCTGATCATGATGACGAAGCAGAGATGCAGAAGCAGAGATGTAGTAAAGCAGTTTCTTCTCTTCCATCTTCCCATTAAAGGACTCTTGTGGGTAATAACTCTCTGCCTACCCAGGACCATTATTTTACTGTTTCTCAACCACAGGGGAAGTTCTGCTGGTTTATCTCTTTGTTAAGTTGAAATATTAGATGGAATCTCTTCTTAGTCTTCGAGACAGAATAAAGATAAGTATCTTAGAATTATTTTTCTTTCAAATGCCGCCCCCCAAATCTTAAAGATTTAGTAGCAATTATGGGGAACTTCATTTCTGTAGGGCTGGAGTGCCAAAGTATTAATGCATGGGGAGCACTTCCTTTGTCTGCACACAACGCTGTTCAGCAGAGCCAGAAAAGAACCATGAGTGCTTTTTGTTGCTGACCAAGCATTACAGGGGAACTGAATGGAGTATTAAATTTTTCCAATTATAGCTGAATACAATGGGTTGAATAACTAAATGCATTGAAAGGTACCTTGCATGAGGAACCTGAACAGTCAGTTCTGGGGTTCTTGTTTTTAACTATTTCGTACTAGAAATACCACACTGAACATTTTCTGTAAGCCAAGAAGGGGAAATTTTGCCTGTTCCAGCATGCCAGAGACATTTGGGATGACGTTTGGTAGCTTCTTCTTGCAAGAACTGTTGCATGTATGGTCCATCTTTTCTTCCCTGTTTATGCATTAAAGCATGCAACTTTACCTCCTTCCTTGCATTTTTAAAAAATGAAACAAAAGTACATTTTAAAACCAATAAAAGAATGACCTGTTTTTTCCTCTTACACTCTATTAAGAACAGTTAATTGAGCAGTTATCAAAATGTTCTGTTTGCTGTGCTATGAGCTCATCTGGGCATCGCTAGAGTTCAGTCTCTGCTGTCACATCTTGGAATGTGAATTTATCCCTTCTTCACAGACATGGGTCCCAGCAAGGTGACAGTAACCCCCAGTCCATGCTCTTGCTCAAAGTCTGTCTCCTCTTCAGGGAGTTGCAGTAACAGACATGGGTGCAACTGATGCAGTGTTTTCAAAATGACGGCTTGAGGCTGTCCAGATCCTGCAGTTTGGACAAAGAAGTTTTTAACTCTGATCTGTCACTTTTCTGAGGTCATATCCATTTTCTCTTTCCCAACCTGTGAAACCCTGACATGTATAGATTGGCATTTTATCTCCATTCTTCTTTGGCACAGGATGGGAGATCAGTTTGACAGACAGCTTGGAGCAGTTTTAGGGACTGCCCCTTAAGTGGCCACACTCCACTCCCACCAGTCCTGATAGAGTCCTGTGCTCATTAAGCACAGCAATGGTGCAGACTACTGCTTGAAAACAAAAGGGCATTTTTCATCCTGGCTGGGTATGTGACTACAGAATTTCTAAAGCCAACTAGGATAGGTAGTATCAGCTAAAACTGATAAAGTGTACTTATATTCCTGAAAGTTTTTGCTTATATTTCTCATGAGCAGATGAGACTAAAAATAGCTGTTACTATGGAAAGCTGAACTGGAAATAAATTTGAGGCTTTTGTGCATATCATGGGAGTGCTCAATTTGCCCTTGAGAATACTGCTAATATGAGGCTTTATATATGACTGTATCCTCATCCATTTCGTGGATTATGAGACATCAGTTTCATATCCACCAGCATATAGAATTGTCAGATGTACTATTAAAAAATATATTAAAAGATACCCTGGCTCTATAGTAGCTATAATTGTTAGAGGTGCCGTGTTGGATTTGCAGCTTCTTTAAGAGGTAATTCCTGTAACTGTTTCTTTTCAATAAGCACTATTTAAGATGTAAAATGAAGGAAGATATTCAGGAAATACTGTAACATGACAAGCTTTATAGAGTGCTGTAGATCTCTGGGGTTTACTCATCTGAACTTCAAATAACTGCATTTCAAGGGTCGGTAGTAATGGTATGGCCATGGACTCAAAAAATTATTATATTCCTTATATTCAAAAAATTGATTTGCTTCTTTTCAGCTGAAGCAGCCATGTGTTTGAGGATCCTCTGTGCACAAACCTTTCAGCATGCACTATTGATGTTTCTGTGTCTTTGTTTTGGCATGGGACTGATTGTGCCATGATCCCCTTTTGTTGTTCTTCACGAGCTGCTCACAACTGTGATTTCAAGGCGATGGTTACTGTTTCTATTGTGCTGTATCTGCGCTCAGAGCTTTACAGAAAGAGACAGGTTCAAAAATGCTTACAGCTTAAAGTAAACTTCACATAGCAGGTTGGCAAAAAGCAAACCAAGGTGAACAGTGAGAGGTTCTGATTTGCAGACTAAGGCTGTAAAGGACCATTATGTTAATCTCTTCTGACTTTCTGCACAAAGGACACAGATACTTTATTTATATTCTCCCTTCTTTGTGGCTGTATTGACATCAGGAAGGATAAGTAGAAAAAGGGAGTGAGCAGAGGTTGGGAGATGTTTGTTCAAAACATTGTAATTATGGGGAGAATAAAACTGAGGAGGACAATTAGGGCATGTTAGAATATATTTGTAATTACAGCAAATATTCACAGTATTGCAGCTGGTACTGAAGAACCAACATGTATGTGTCCCATGGGTCTCAGTTGCTGACATGATGTGAACTGTTGCACACTGCTATAGATAAAATATCAATAGCTCTATCACTTTGTTTGGGCAGATGATACTAGAATCAGTGCTGTCACTGCAAATGTAAGGAGGCTATTTTTAAGTGAGTTCTGTGCTTTGAGATTCTTTGCTCTCCTTTGTGGTCATAATAAGCTTGGCTAATGTCAGCTTTTTTGCTAAAATTAACTCTTCAGTCATTTTCACTCTCATTTTAGTCCTCTTTTAAGCATGTAATTCACTTTTTTCATCATTCCTTGCTTCCATGATTTTTTTGTGATAAATTGGTCTGCATTCATTCACATTTGTCATTTATAAGCTGAGATTCTTAGATATTCTGAGTCTTTTTGGATTTGTCTGCACTGGGTCCCATTTATTTGCTGTTCCTTCAAATATTGGAAAAGTGAATTCTATTTAGGGCAGTGAGGTGAGTTGTCTCCAGTGGGGATAACTGATTAGGGTTTTCAGTACATAATGGTATGCAAATAATATATCTCTGCCTCTCGTGGGAATAGACTAAATATCTGCACAAGCTGTCTGTGACCTTAATAGGTTTGTAAGCATCAGAATACACCCCGTGCTGCTGAAGCAAAGTATGTGATGTGCAAACACTTCAGGTGTGTTTCAGGGCTAAGCAGTGCTGTGAAATAACTGAATTTAGGATGTGGTCCACACAGCTTAGTGTGTATGGAAGTGTATCCCAGCAATACAATACAGCTGATGCACCTTTGTAACACAAGCAGTAGGTTTTACTAATAGTCATCATTAATAAAACAGATGATGCTTAAAATATACTAATTCATTATGTTGCAAGAGTGTCTTCATGCACGATGTGAGGTGAGGCTGCAAAACACAGTAAAATGAGAAGTAAGCTGTTCCATTCATCTGTTTTTATGTTTATGATGTTTCATATGTAAAAGTACCTTTTAAAAATTTTTCCTCTTTTTAGTTTATTTTTATTACAGGTTCTAGAGCAATTCAGGAAACAGCTGCTGCATTTAAAAAGCTTTGATTTAGTGAGGCTTTCTGTGCAAGAGAATACATTCTTCCTAAAACTTCATTTTACGTAAATTAACTTGTATTTCCACTGAGGATGGCTTATATTAAGCACAAAGGGAGGCTTAGAGGTTTAGGCTTCCTTCAAATAAACTGCATAACTAAAAAGAGAAGATGCCAAGCCTCACATACTTGTACTTGAAAGAATTGTGTTCTCTCTCGTGGGAACTTGAGATTAGAGAAATTATAAAGGCATTGCATAAAAACAGGGAGTTAGAATTAATTTTTGCTTAAGCGGGGAAGTGTCAAAAGCCTATTATGGTAATTTTTCAATTTTGTCTTAACTGTTCACACATTTTAAAATAGTTGTACAACCGAGTGGAGGCATAATTGATGTGTTGTGGTTTCTTTTTCCTTTCCTTGGGCCATCATAAAACACAGCTTAGGTGCACTTAGGCATGGAAGAAGTAGGTGTGCTAATTAAGTAGATGAAAATTTTCATATCATAGTGAGAAAATTTACCTAATGGATTGCAATCGTACTCTAAGAATGGTTCCCCTATTCTTAATTACATCCAAGTACCAGATATCAATAATACATGAAGACAAGCCACAAAAATTAGAGAGAAAACATAATTCCTAGCAGTAGAATTTTGGGGTTGGAGAGACTATCATGTTTATTATTATTATTATTATTATTATTATTAATATTACTATTGTAAACAGTAGCATTAAAAGTCTACATTTAAAAGAAATTACTTCATTCATTGTCTTTTAATGTGTAGTAAAAGCTGAAGATATCATGGAATGAAGAGCTACTGCTACATTTATTTTTTAATCTTTCTTATATTAAAAAAAAATAAATCTTGTCTATATCAGAACAACCTATAAATTGCTATGGTGTAGTCATTCAAAATTTATGGTTGACCTCGAATAAATTTTAGGACTTCCCTAGGTAGTGGAAAACTCATTTATCAAATGCTTTTAATTGTGAATTAAATCACTTTTTCTTTTGTTAAATACAGGATTAACAGCAGGAATACTGTTCCGGAGTTACTTTCATTTTGGTGATCAGTTTTGCTGTTCCCTAGGAGGAGTCTTTGGTGGACCAGGCTTTGCATTTGGAATGAGACTTACTGGCAAATGTAAAAGTGAGCAATGCTCCTTAGTGGTCACTGATGAGTAAGACTTTAGTTTTTATATGCAGAGAAAGGGCCCCTTTCCTAGCTTGCAGCTGATTTTTCTGCAGAAGCCTGTTTGGGCTATGAAAATGCTGCCTTTGGCATCCCCAAATTATGCCAAATCTGTTGAGAATTTTTCTGGCTTTGTCTGCAGTAGCAACTGGTGAAAGGACAGAGATTTGCTTTTGCTGCAGAGCACTGCAGGAGTGAGGCACATTCTGCTTCAGCACTTTCCTGGTGCTGCTGGATGGCTTCTGTCAAAACCCACTTCCAGTGTCTCTTCACACAAAGCTTAGAGTGGTCTGATTGTTCCTCAGCCCTTCTCTCCCCAAAGCTTTGTTTGTGAATTAGCTGACTGAAAGTACAGTGTTGGGCATGCAGCTTTGGTGAGATGAGGCCTGGAGAGGAGAGCCAGCAGCCACTGTGGCTGTTAAATGAGTTCTCTGGTTTCTGGTGGGTTGTATTTGTGTCCCTGGAATAATAATGGCAGGAATAAGATAGCCAAGTGTGAGCATGGATGTGTGTTGGGTAAAGGAAAGGAGAGGATGCTGTAAGATCTTTAGGCAAAGGGAAATGTATCTTAGTCTTTATTCTTACTTTATTGCTTAGTGTTGTACAACATTAGTGTGTGTATAAGCATATGTGTATTTTGAGTGTAAGACTAAATTTTTGACCCAGTTCACTAAATATATGCAGGATCAGGACCTTCCTATATAAAGCAGATTATTGAAGTATTTTATAGTAGGTTGTCCAAGATGCAAGATTTAATTCCATTCTCTGGTATCTGTTCAGTGTTGTGTAAAATTTTCGTTTCTCACATAACCTTGTACAGTTCTTATTAATCATTACTTTTTTATTGTTTACTCATGAAAGCTTCCCTGATAGACAGTGTTTATTTAAATGGTATTCCAGTGAGTAGTAAAATTAGCAGTAGGAGTTTTGCTTCTATCTACTGTATTTCTTCTGAGCTTATGCAACATAAAAAGTAGCGGTTACCAGTAAGCTCACACTGATAAGGAAAAATATAAATGTTATCAATCTTGATGTATTTTGCAGTGCTGTGACAGCAAATACCTTTTCTGAACACTTCTCCCAGGGGAAGGCACTGTTAGCTCCAAATATATTCGCACATTTATCCCACTTAACCATGTAATCCTAGGTGTTACTGGTGATTTTTTTGTGTTAAGTTAATTATGTTTTGTTTACTCTTCAGTAGCATGCTGTGAGGAGCACAGAAATGTAACTCACGAGCTCTTGACAGGACTGATGAATGGCCACAGATAGAGATATTGGCAGGCTGCTCTCTAGTGCTCTGTCTAGAATTTTTTTCCTAAATAATTCAGAGGGTTGAAATTTGATGAAATCATTTCCATTTGAAGAATGAATGGAAGGGGTAAATGAGTGAAGACTCTGGTAATGGAGTAGTTGTGTTCATACTGTTGGACAGACAAGACAGCATCCTGCATCATCATTCCTGTGCAAATTCTTTGCATGGGCTTGTGATTCAGCCTGGTGCAAGTGATTCCTTCTGTAATGACTGGCGTTCCTGCTCAGTGTGTGGTACCCTGCCTTAGGCAGCTCTCCCCAGGATGAGAGGCCTCACCACTGACATTGTGGTGCCCTGTTCCTGTGAATTAGCCAGTGACTGCGTTTTTTTCAGGAGTGCTTAATATGAAAACCCATCTACAAATACATGGCTGACAAATGGGTGATGAGTGGTGCTTAGAGGGGACTGAATGACAGCAGGATGTCAGTAGAGTGGTAACCTGTGGTTAGTGTAGATGGAGGCAGGAAAGGTGCAACTGGTTTGCCCCTAGATAAAACCATTCTTCATGGTTTCATCCTGTTTAAAGACCCTTTTGGAAGCATGATTCTGTTCATGTTACATGTGGTAGTCTGTGGGGGTGTTGGGAGGGTGTGTCCTCAGCTACACTTATTCATTCTTCCAGAAAGATGCTCTTTGTGAGCCCCACGTAGTATTTGTGACCCATGTCATACAAATGTCATGTGGGAACAGTGATTATTTATGATACCATAAATCTGCTGTTCTTTCTTAATGCCTACAAAACCTCTTTGCAGGAATGGATCTGCTCTCTGGGACTCCTTGTCCTTTGACGTACCGAGTGTAACAGAAATGGCTTTTTTGTGTAGGTTTAATTATGTGCAGCCACTAAATAAGTGCCTGTATGATTGGCATGTCCACATTTTGTGATTTGTTTTCTATAGCAGCTAGAGTACCCAAAAGTATTGGGTTGATATTTCAGAACAGATCTTTCTCCTTTTCCTCTTTTCCTGGTCCCATAGGAGAGTACATACAACGTAAACTTGGGTAAGAACACTTGTTTGGCTTATGAGTGCAGAACTACTGAATACAGAATCACCTTTAAAAGCTGGGTGGTGGTGGGGAACAAACCACCCTGTCAGCAGCTGTTACTCACTGGTTTCTCACTGAAAATGAAAATGTATTACCATAAAAGTACAGCCCTAGTTGATCTTGCTCTTATGAGTTTGTCCCAGTTTGAGGCTAATTCGGAGGAACGTCCGAAATGAACGTCCTCTGATAGAAGGCAGGTTACAGCCACCCTTCCCCACCAGGTTCAAAGAATTTTCCTTGGAGGAAAGTGAAAAACACTGATTTATGTAACAAGTAAAGTGCATGCAGGCATGGGGGGGAAAAAAAGCGCTAAATAATAAAACTTCTCGCTGTGGAGAGAACCTGGGTAGATTTCAGAGTCCTTTGTGGGTGTGGCTTTCTCCTCTCCGGAGCTGGGGTTTGCTGTGGGCCCCTCCGGGCCAATGGTACAGAGCCTCCTGATGATGTTCTGGTGTTGCTGAACAGTCCAGAAGAGAAGAAGAAGAAGCCAAAGTCCCAGGGAAGCAAAGGAGTTTAACTCTCTGTCTCTCTCCCGAAAAAGGAGCCAAGAGCTGGGAAAAGCAGGACGGTGCTTTGCCCCGCTCTGCAGCAGCAGCAGCTCTCTCTGTTTTGAACACAAACCGCCAAAAGAATTCCACCGGCTCTCCCCCGCTCCCTTAAAGGTACAGCAAGGCACAGGATTCATGTCTGGGCATAGAGCAGATGGTAGGGAATATAGTACAGACATTAAGTCACCCCAGGACAGAGTGTGAAGGCGTCTTTTGCCTCAGCCCTGCTTCTCCCTCCGTTCATTTTGTCATGCCTGGCTCTTCAGTGTGACGCTGTTTCAAGTTGTGCAAGCTGGAGCTAGAAAATGTGGAGCTTAACTGCACATGCATATAATGGAGCAGAGAGCTTAGGGTAACAGAGACCTTTTTAAATTATAGCTGTAGAGATTTGAGAAATGGACATTAAAAACTATGTGAATAAGAAATACTTACTTGGATTTCAAATGTAGCTGTTGAAGTATTTGATTGGATGTTGTACTCAATATGACATACTGGGTATGAGAGCTAGTGCAGTCTAACATCTGTTGTTAATACAGCCTGTCACCTGGCAGTAAATTAATAGATACTTATGGGATATGCAGAAAAAGTGTGATTGGAACCATCACTACTGCTTTGAAAGAAACAGCATAATAATTTATGAACATTATGGTTTCTCTGTATAAACAGAAAAAAGTTTGCTTGAATTTGGATGTTCAAAATAACACTTCATAAGGAGAGTTCTAAGCATACAATTAATTTTATAAGACTAGGAATAAAACCTTAGTTAGAAAAATTGATGTAAAAGCATTTGAGTAGACTCACCTTGGGGTTCAGAGAGATGCTAAGGGAAATCCAAGTGAGAGTTCCTAAGAGGAAGCAGGAGTGCTGTGCTCCTCAGAAAGGCTGGGCTGGATGAGGCTGGTACTTGGAATAATGATCCCAGATGAAACAGGTGGGAGCCCATGAGTGCACGTGCCCATGTGTGGGGGCCTTGGCTCTGCAGAGCTGAGAGTTTGGCTCTGGTGTGATCCCACTGGCAGTGCTGTGTTGCATTTCTGTGAACAAGACCTGCACAGTTCTAGAAGACTGATACAATCTTTTTCCAGGGGAAGGTGAGCTGTGCGTGGTCTTGGAAAAACAGTGCTCTGAGAATAGCTCAGCCCTATTTACACCAGTGTATTTTTGTGAATGCAAAATATCCTTGTCCCTCTAGCAGCCTTCACACACCCTTTTCCACCTTCTTTGTTCTCCGCTGTCTCTGTCTGCTTAACCCAAAGTTTCAGAAGCAGTGAGTTGCTTTGTTAGCTGATTGTTTTTAGAGGCTTCTCCCTCCTGAGGTCTGCCTCACCAGTGTGTGTTTTTGTCATTTTCTGACCTCCTCCAGTGTAAGGACCTCAAGGAGTTTATCTTTCCATTTGTGGCATGATACTGAGCACTAAAGTCTTGCCTTTAATCTTGTTTTTGCTAATAATCCTCCTCTTGTTTAAATTAATTAAATATAAGCATATTAAAAAAGGAGCATGCTTCTCTAAGTAGCGGTGACTGAGTTTTGAATACCAAGTCTACTTAATTAAGCTGCTCATCTGGTATTTTTGCATGCTTCAGTTGGCAATGAACCTTTGTGTTTGCAAATGTAATTCATATATTTGCTGTCAACGTAGGTGTCCTTTTGTGGAAAATCATGATCGTGGCTTCATATATGGGTATGAATTTGATTAAAATATAAAGAACAATTTGCTTCGCATACCTTAAATAGAAGTAGTTGCACTTTTTTTTCTAAATACAACTTTATACTATGACTTTTCTCATCTCCTTTCTAAAGCATTTGTGAATTCCAAGATGTAGCTCAGTGTCAGCAGAGCAGGTGAGAGCTCAGCGCTGTGCCAGCCTGTTGAGAACAGGCAGGAATGGTTCCTGCTGCCATTCCAGAGACGTGTGTGTTCTCTCTGGGTGTAGAAAAATCACACTCCTGCGTCTGGAGTCCCCCTGGTGCAATTGCTGTTGTGTTTGCCGGGTGGGCATCACTCACCTGAGCACTGGCTTGTCTGGGAATTCAACTGGGTCCCAAGGCTCCCTTTGATTGGAAGTTGTATATTATGTATTGTATCACAGGTTGGAAGATTAATGAATAATTGTTAAACCACTAAAAGCATTTTACAGTGCTGTGAAATGCTAAGAGATAATTCTGAAAATAGGCAGTAGTAAGTAGAAGCTCATTTTTAAAAAGCCTTTATAGATTACAAATTTTAGAAGGAAATTAAAAAGTAAAGTTATCATAACAGTGTTGTTCCTATTACAATAATTATACAAAGTAAATATTAAAATGCAGTTGTTGGTATTGATGTTAATTTAGTTTAGCTGCTGGTTTTTCCCATACCCTTTGTGAGTTTTGTTGTTGATGAATGAACTTTCTTCTGTATTTTATTAATTTTGGAGGTATCACTAATCATGGCACTGTGGTTAATAAATACAAACTGAGAGATTAGACAAAAGTACATTAAATTGTTTTGCAGATTAACAGGCACCATTTCTGCTGGAGTTCTATGACTTTAATCTTGCTGTGGGCACAGAAAGGATTAAGCTATCACTTGATGGCTGGAGTTATTTGATTTCCCGCACTCCCCTGCGAGGACCCCAAAATCCAAACTGTACCCGACAAATTAGAAGTGCAGACTTCCACTGAAAGCTTTGAGGACATACTTTATGCTGTGATTTGCATGTGATATGTATAAATTCATTCTGAAAATAAGTTTTGTTGTGTGCTTTGTCGTAGGAATTGAAAGGATTACCCAGTTTGAAATTCTAAATTGCAAGTAAACCTGAGTTGTTAGAGTGCCTCTAGGAAATACCTAGTGTACTATTGGCACAATGCACTGCTTAGCAGCATTTAGCTTTTTGGAGGAATTTCCTTCAGTTTGAGATGAGTTTTCTGAGATGAGAAGCAGGTGGATTGTTTCAGTTTTGGATCTGAAGTTTGCCTTGAATTTCAAAGACCCGTTTTGAGATGTGGATCTTTCTTTCAGATTTCAATACTGGTCTTTACAACAGAGCCTCACATAAAATTTGGTCCCTTGAGAAACAATTGAGAATGACTAAGAAGAAAATTTGGAAATTCACCCCCCAAAATATATAAAATTCAGCCCAGTGAGTGCAAGCGCTGCACAGACCAGTGTGTTTCACTTCCCTGCGAGTGCTTGCTGACCCCCAGGACTCGGGGAGGTGGAGAACCCCATAGAGGGTGTGCACAGCCTCTCTCCTGGGCTGTAGCTGCTGCTGTCTGCCAGGCAGCCCCAGAACCCTCTGTGATGTTTTGTACCACGTGTGCTGCAATAAATAGGCCAAAACTGGGTCTAGGACACTCAGCGCTGAAACTGCAGCGAGAATTAAGCAGGGATTAATTTGAAATCCAATAGCTGCCACTTTAATGGGCTCGCTGGCACACAGCGCTTCTGATGTGTTATTTTTGTGCAGTTGCACAGGGATATTTTGCACTCCTGGTGCAAACACACCATCTGCCTCAGGTTGGGGAGAACATCCCCTGCAACAAGGATGATGTGCACGTTCATTTCGAAGCTTTTGCACCCTTCCTTAAAGCCCTCTTTGGAAAAAAATGCTAGAGGAGATGGAAGAATTTGTGTATCCCTGTTTCATTTGGGAATTACTTAATTCCTGACTGTTCACATGGCTTTCTGTGCTGCCTCTATCCAGAGGTGGATTCTGAGTTTAACCCAAAGCTTACTGTACCAATATTTTTGTCCTTCCTGAGAACACTAAGACAAGCAGAGTTCTGTTGGAAGACTGTTGGATATTATAATCTGACAGTCGTCCAGTGTGGAAAACACTGTTAAATTTATCCTTATCTATATAGATAAGTTTTACACAGTGTTGTCCACGTGAAATGTTAATATGTGATGTTTTAAATCTTATTTCTGTTGTGATGTAACATTTTTAAATTAAACCATTCTTCATCTAATTACCACTTCAGCTTTTTAAAATTATTTTTTTCATAAAGCTCATTTTAATTGGAGTAACATGTATTGCATGTTTTGTGAAACACCTTCATTGAAAGTCTTGGATACTTTCCATTCAGGTCCCTATAGACCCATCCACTTTGAAAATACACTGTTTTATCCTCTCCTTAATTACAGTACTTGGAGCAACTCTGTGTTAACTGTTTTTAAGTTCCACAGGATAATGAGTCTACCAGAACTAGAGAGCGTAGAACAGAAAACTGTTCACAGGAGGAAGCTTGCTGTTGCTTAGCTACCTATCTTTTTAATTTGGAACCTCCAGCATTTCCATGATGACGAGTCCTTAAGCTGCTAAATGTATTTGTTCATGACAGGTTGTGCCATTCTGAATGTGCATTTCACCTGTGTGTTACTGCTATTATTGTAGGGATAAAGAGGGTGTTTGTAATGGCATTGTGTTGTGGTGTAAATCACAATACCCAAATCTGCTAGTTACAGAAGCAGTTCTTAGGTGGGTACTACAACAATGAAATTCAGAATAACTTGAGTGAAAAGAGTGTTGCCTCTGCTCCGCCAGAGCAGTCCCAAATATGAACAATTTTTGTGTAATTCGTATGTAGTGCGACCAGTCTGTAGTCTTTCAACAGTACACATTCTCACATCAATTTGGAGCATAATAGTGATACATAATAAATTGCAGATTGAAATACTGTGACACTTAACATGGTTTTGGTCCATTTAGCATTTTCTTGCAAGTGAGAAAGTGCCTGACTTGTAAAAATTGCCTGAATCTCACAGAAATTTGCTGAAATAAGACTCTGAACTAGGCAATATTCGGAGAATTACTGAGGGTTTTTTGGGTTGTTTTTTTTTAAGGAATCTGTGAAAAACTTTCATTAATGCTTTCTGATCAGTCCTAAAATTGATATAAAGAGATAGTTTATCCAGGCACTGCTTGTGACCACAGAACTGGTATAAGCATAGAAGGAAATTCTGGCTTTTCTAAACCTTTTTCCATTATGTGGATCTACAAAGGATTTTCATTTGCTATTAAAGGGATTCTTTTTTACTATTACAATCTTTCCCATTAGGAGAATCTCTATGACTCTTCCCCTTTTGCCCACACAAAATAGCCACAGCAGCTTCTGCAGCAGCATGGTTAAGGCACTCGTGTTTATGGGAGGGTGTCCCATCCCTCCTTGGCTTCCAGCTCGGTAGCAGCTCGAGCGGTGGGAGCTCGGACAGTGGCAGTTTGGGGTGGTGGCGGCTCGGGCGGTGGCAGTTTGGGGTGTTGGCAGTTTGGGATGGTGGCAGCTCGGGATGGTGGCAGCTCGGGCGGTGGCAGTTTGGGGCAGTGGTAGCTCGGGATGGTGGCAGCTTGGGGCGGTGGCAGTTTGGGGCAGTGGTAGCTCAGGCAGTGGCAGTTTGGGGTGGTGGCAGCTCA